>JAPYYQ010000986.1:0-43129 GCA_030522585.1 Anagyrus pseudococci | reverse complement strand
TTAATATATTTCGAGTCTGTCCCCCAAAACCTATACAGTATAGTAAATTTTCTAAAATTTTGTTGTAAAATTTACTTATACTTATTTATACGTGTAGCCAACAAGGACGCAACGATCAAGGGGGGAGTACGAGTATTGTGGTCGAGGCCTCGTCACCGGAAGATAGCTTTAACCCAGAACGAGAGAGAGAGAGAGAGAGGGAGAGAGAGAACGGTCGTTCTCAAGGGGCGGGCCTCGGAATGCGAGCGTCACTCCAGCTAACGTTGCCGGGTAATCAAGCCACCTGACCGCCGGAACACGACGGGCTTGAGATATACGCGTTTGCTTTTATGCTTCGTTGACGCGCCGCCGCAGCGAGCCGGCATCGAAGGTTTCTTATGGCGCCTGTTGTCACACGGGCCTTCGTGTTTTGTGCTTTAATGAGAATTTAAGGCTGGAGAGAGTCTATATAGGATTAGAATTGGATATTTCGTACGTTCTATGGGAGTTGTTGAATAGTATTTGCCTTGGATTTGTTTCGGTTTGTTTGGGTACGTGGATGAGGTTTTATATATATAGCGAGAGGCGTGGATGTTTTTATAAAATACGGAAACGTGTTGTTTTTTTCAAAGCGTTTGCTGACCATGTGAAATTGATTTTGTTTTTTAATTGTTGATCGTCGATGAAAATTCTTATAAACGGAAATTTATTGAAAACTACTTGTTGACCTTTTTTTTTAAATAAACGGGGGTAAAATTTTTCGTTTTCCATTTGCAAAATAAATTGAGAATATTTCGAGAGCAACGTGAACATTTTTCATTAAAAATTTTTCCCCGCAAATTTGTAAATAAACATTTTTCGATATTCCAGCGTTAAAACTTGTAAACTCACCGAACAAAGTCTATAATCGTAACAATCCATGCAGTATAAACGTGTACACCGTCGAAAGCTTACCTGAAACAAAATTTTATTTTTATTTACATTTATATTTATACCTGTTTTTTTATTAACTCTGACAAATTTTTTGTTCAACGATCAAATAATCCGAGATATAATTAATACAAAATTTGCACAACAAATATTTATCGTTAATCCAAATATTTTTCAAGTAAATTTTTCATTAACTTCACCCATTATTTTTCCAACATTCCAAAATTACGCTTCCAATCGATATGACCCGACTGCAACTAGAAACCACTCCCAATTCAATGATAGGAAATCCTCGCGAATAATTAAATACCGCCGCCCAAAATTTCCTTAACTCAAAACTCGTAAGTCCCTCTGCAAAGCACACGCAATAAAAGTATATCAAGACATCTACCAATATAAAAAAACTCCTGTTATATAGTCTCGCGACTTGCTGAACCTCTATAATCCGCACGTTTTCCAAAATCCTTATACCATCCACTATCCGTTATCCAAAAAGCGCATAACTATCTCCAAAAAATAAATTAACCAAAAAAAACTTCATAACCATCAACATTTCCAAAAGATGCAGCGAGTTGATAATACGCTTGTACAAGTGCATATCGACTCATTTCGAGCTCATGACAGGGCATCTGGCTAACATCATGGTCCCTCTCTCTCTCTCGATTCAGCCCTTTGTTTGATCAATGATTACGCGGAGCATTAGGTGCGGCGGGCCGCTCGTAATCCTACTGCGCTCTCTCTGATCCGAGAGAGCGCGCGCGCACGTGGCGAACACCTTGCTTCAGATCAATAACATTTGTTGTGAGCCACGTTCGTAGCGTAGCAACGCTATACGCGCTCTCTCGCCCAGAGAGAGAAATATATCCCCGAGAATCGTCGTTGGATGTATTACATATGACCCGAGAGTTCGACGACCACGTAATTCTCTCCGAAGACGCGCAGCAAACGCTAATTTGACACTTTTATTCTTTCTTTATTTCTCGTGTATCTTTGAACAGAGGGTATACGGTTCACTGGGGACCAAAGACACTCTTCCACTCTCTCGCACTTGTCCTCAGAGTCGGCTTTGAGGGACACTTGTTGAAAAATTGGAAGCGCAAGTTATTGAACCCGCCTGCTGCTTATCCGACGCACTTCAAGCCTTCCTCGACGTCTAATTGGTTTCCAGGGAACATTCGTTATCATTCGCCAGTCTCATTACGCTCGTTCTTCCATCATTACGGAATCATTACAATCGCAAGCGAGCAAAATGTGAAAGAAAGGATAAAGAATTATCTTGCCACCGTTGCATTATACGATCGATATGTAGGCGAGCATAAAAATCAATGGCGTATTAAAATATTCAAAAGCCCTCGACAGAGTAAAAGAGAGAAAGAGCCGGCCCGATGCTCAGGCAGAATTTCCCTATAGGACCGAACAAATCGAGTAAACAGTCGGAGAAAAACTTGACTCTCCGCCCATCGTAGCCCTTAAGCTGAATAGCCCGAGCTTTCTCGGTAATGTTAAAAAGGAAACATACTGGGGCCTTCGATTCAAAAGCGCCACCTCCTCTCCCTTCGCCTCACTCGGAATATAAAAAAGCGGCCAACTTTTCATCTCCAATCCCCCCCCTCATTCAATTCCAGCGCCCGGCCGTAAACTCGCTCGGTGCGAAGACGCGCGCAAGCACAAGCGAGCGCGTCTATATAGCTTTATTCCGCCCTCCGACCGATTCTCTCGCTCGCAGGCTTTGCTCTCGACTCGTAAATCCACGGGTCTGTCTCCAATTCTTCTTTAGCTCTCGGGTCTGCGCGCGAATTTTCCCTGGGAGCGATAACGGCGTTGGGGTTCCTTAAGCGTAGCGCACGATTACGTCCTAATGAAAAAGGCCCCTGATTAGTCGGCTGGTATGTTCTCCCCTGCAAACTTGTGGGCTTATAGGAGGACGATAAGAGTTAAGGGGCGATAAGAGTGTTTTTTGCTGCTGATCGATCTCTGTCAAAGATTTCGTTTGTTTCGTTTCGTTTGTTTTCGAATATGCATCACATTAAAGATAACGCTTCAAACAAGTTAATGCAAAATAAACAAAAAGAAAGAATAACCGTGACCTCATATCGGTGTCCCAAGCGCATAAAAAAATTCACTCATTCCCTCCGTCGAATATACCTCAACCCTCCCAGCCGTGCTTCTCTCAACTCGCGAAAATTAATTTCTCCCGCGAGAGAAGTAAATAAAGTGCAAAGTGAAGTTTCTCTCTGCCGCTAACTTTGCTGAAAATATACGCGAGCCCGCGCTCCTTGGCCCTCCTCTACCTTCTCTCCGACTCTCTGGCTCTCGCGAAAATCGAGAGGAAAGGGCAATCTTTGGGCAATGGCGAGTAGCCAAAGCCTCGACTCTCGGAGCAAGAAGGAGAGCTTTGAATTTTCCCAGCGAGATTTTTGTCGCGCCCTGTGGCGCGGGGCGTTAACGGCGAAAACACGTTAACTGGCCCTGTGCGCGGCCGCAACCCGCACCCAAGAGAGAGAGAGAGAGAGAGAGAGAGAGAGAGAGAGAGCACGTGTCCAGCAAGCTGAAGAAGGAAAAAGTCTTTTCTTTGGCGCTCGTTTGTCTTTGGGATTTCGCGTTGCCCCTTTTTTTTGCACGGACAAGGGAGAAAGAGAGCTAGCTCTGCTGACGTAAAATACGACTCTGATTTCCAACACTTATCTCCTTCTCTCTCTTTCTCCCTTTTTCTCCGGCCGTGTGTTTTCTCCTTTAACAGCTTGGCATCGATGTATTATCCAACCACCGCTACTTCGTTCCTTTCTCGTTTCTTTTTTCTTTCTTCTTCGTCAGTTTTATCAGAAACCCAAGCTCTGCTATGATAAAGCCTCGATGTGGCTTATTCAAACACTCGGTATATTTAAATCTATCAAGAGAAGCTGCAAACAACTTTGGCCCTCTTCGCTCTCCCTTTCTTGCTTCTGGAAATAACCGTTTTCCAGTAATCAGAAGCATCAATTTATCAAATTCAGTGCTGAATTTACCGAGACCAATTTTTTCGTTTATCATGTTAGAATCGTTGCTACGTTAGCTACGTACCTATCACAGTATACACACATTACTTGTTTACCACCCAAGCGGAAATTCAATCGACTGAGCTTTAGCCTACATCAGGGCGTACACCCTCAACCGCGAAATTACAGAAATCAATAGCGAAACCTCTTGATCTCGCTCTCAACTCCTTTACCCAGCCATCGTTTTGGTAATAATAAGCTAAAGAGCGAGGAAGATAGCAACTCGTAGTCTGGGAACAAACCAAGAGTAAAACAGTCTCGATACTCGTGTAAATTCTCCATCCGCTTGTCACAACTACGTCACGCACGTCTACGTCTTCCGGGGTAAACAATGCGCCGAATAGACGCTCGCGAATAAAGTCTCTCACGATTCGACGTCCCCGAGGAATATTCAAGCCATCCTCTGCATATCTTCCCCTGCGCACGTGTACTCTCCAATTTTTTCTTCGCGAATCTCCAGGCTTGTCATACCAATACGCGCACGTGTTGCTCTCGCTTTCTCTCCAACACCGCAAGATTTCTCATCACTCTTGAGAGAGCGATATTCCCTCCTCCCTACACTATCGTTTTGTTTTTTTCCCGGTGCGAAAAATGAAAAATGTCCTCGGGCCACGCGCGAACGTGTCCTGTTGTCAGAGGATGAGCGCTCTAGTTTTCACTGCATTTCCCATTACCCCCCGCCCTTCCCACCAAGTACACTCCAGTCGTATTTCGCGATTCCGGCTGAAACTGTAGGTATAACCTACCATTTTTCACTAGGTATATTCCCAAATTTCTTTGTAACCATCATCGGAATAATAAAACTCCATCATTACAGCAATTACCTTAATCTCAACCGAACTCCACTCGCGTTCTAACGTGTGCCCGCTCTTTTTATACCTCCTCCGCGCCTCTCTCATAAGCTTTCAATCCTCGTATAGCCGTGCAACTCCAACATAAAAGTCGCACCCCTGCCTCTCAAGCCCAAAGGTTTTCCCTTCCCAAAGCACACTCTCTGATCTCTGCTCTCTCTCTCTCTTTCGAGTAGTGCGCGCGAGCTCTCGAGGTACGCCCTCCACAGGCTTGTGGCTTTCGAGCCAAAGCCTGGTGCTCTCTCGACGCCAGCAATAAGCAAAGCCGTCGTAGCCTGGTGTATGCGCGCACAATGAACTTGTGCTCTGTTCTGCCCCCCCCTTTTTTATTTCTTTCAAAGATCTGGCAAGATAAACGATTATATCACGCTTCTCCGAATCGATCCCGGCGACTATAAGAGCGACTGCAAGCGAAAGCTCGAAATTCGTGTTTTATGAGCTTGCATTTAGTTCGCGATGTTTACTCCCCTACACCTCTGTCCTCTCGCTCTCTTTCGCTCTTAGCAAACGAGAGGATATACCGCAGCGGGGGCTCATTTGCCTGTATACGGC
Source organism: Anagyrus pseudococci (assembly GCA_030522585.1). NCBI lineage: Eukaryota > Metazoa > Arthropoda > Insecta > Hymenoptera > Encyrtidae > Anagyrus > Anagyrus pseudococci. The sequence continues at coordinate 37,782 of JAPYYQ010000986.1, read as the reverse complement.
GAAACGGTAGAGTAAGCTTTCATGGGAAAAATCAACCGGATTACCTTCGAAGAGTGAGAGAGAGAGAGAGAGATAGAGGGTCTTGTTGCGCAGAATAACTCGTTATTGCATCTGGAAAATCGATTTTGCGTTATATTCCCCGCGCAAGCCTCTCCTCTCGCTTTTGCCACTTCACTCTATTTCCGTTTTCAGTTTCTGACGCTCAAGAGTTACCCGGGAAAACGGATATAATACGCTGCGAAGCCAGATGTGTATTCGGCTATTATTACGCGATAATGAGGACTCCGACTGATTGCTCGATGAGAAAATTGCAATTAGCGATATTGTAATTAATATATAACGAGAAAGAGAGAGAGAGAGAGAGCTTTCGTCTGACTATTTTTTTTTTTATTCGCGAAAGATGAAAAGTTTTTATAATTGCTTTTCGAAAATATTCTGCCAATATACTTTACGATCTTATCCATCGTTCTTTATAAGCTATTAGATTTATATATCGCATCGGAGGATGTATGTTTCGTCCTAAAATTTAGCCCCAGTGTTAATAGACAGATCCCCCCACCTCCCCTCAGTCTCGATAAAATACGTCGACGTGAGATAGTAACCATCGTTCGGCTAAGGCGTAAGCCGCTAAGGCTCTTAAATTTTCGATATATACTTGAATTTAGTAACCTGAAATTTCAAAGTGCGTTTGTGTATGTTTAACTTACACCTTAACGAGAGAATTCGATCTACTGTACACACCTGCGTTATATGCCTCCGAAGTAAATGACTCGTGCTATAGTCGGTTCATTGAACCCATAAAAAATTCTCGAACGCTGAGAGCTAACGTTCAAACTGTCCGATTGTTTTTTTATTTTCTATTGATTCCGTTGTTTGATAGCATATTTTTGGGAAAGATAAGTATCTTCAGCATTTAAACTCTCTTTTAATGGAATATTGTTTAACATGACGTTTACTGTTACTAGAAAACAACCCGCGAGAAATATCGTCTAGTTAGCAGTCGTCGCTTAATTTTTCATCGAAACTCGATTACGAGATCGAATGAAAGTGCACATCGTTTCGCTTCCAATTTAAAAATACATTTCGGTATATGCAAGTCCAGTCGAAACAGCAAGCACATCTGCCATTAGGCGGCAAGATACACTGGAATCGTACAAGCCATTGGTCGGGGGCGGATTGCGCGGCGTCGGGACAATAATTGCAGCTTCATTAATTTACGACTGGCTTTATCCCCGGCGTAGTTGCGCGCGTATGCAGTTGTGGAAGCCGATTAAAAGCTTTCCACGTCGTTCTTCGTCGGGCCTGAGCGTTGGAGAGAAACATTTCTTCTTCTACTTTCCACGTATACAATTGCTTATTATATCTATTAATCAAATTTTAAACTTGGCATACGGGCAAAAATGAGTTTCGCATAAAAAGAGAGAGAGAGAGAGAGAGAAACAGTATCAACGCCGGCGTAAATCAGTCGTCGTAATTTAAGCGGCTACAGTTGTTACTCTCCTCTCCTAACAGCTGTGAACGACTTAATCTATTTTTCAATTACTCAAATAAGCGTAATTCATTCAACGCTGCGGAATTCCAATTAAACTACAAACTCCATCAATTCGCGCGCGAGAAACGCAGGAGAGAGGACGAGGAGGGGAAAAAAACAATGCTCAAAAACGCATTAACCGTAATTACCGCCTACGGTTTAGCGAATTGATACGACTTTTTGCGCCGCGAGGGGAGTTTTTTTAGCTTCCTCCCTTCCCCCTTCCCCCGACTCCCATTGAGAGAGAGGTAGGGAGGGAGAGCGAGAGAGAGAGAGAGAATCGAGAAACTCGTCGGATAAAAACGAGAAAGCATATTACAGAGAAAACTCGCCGGCACGTCACCGAGCATTTATATTTTTTTTCTGTCGCTTACAATCGATCTCCCCTCCTTCCTCTTTTTCTTTTGGAGCATTGTCTTTGGTAATGACAGACGCGTGCGAATCGGACAACGGGAATACACGCGAGGAAACGTCTCTCTCTTTCTGCCTCTATCATTTCAGCCAAGCCCTTCGGAAGAAACGAAAATTTCGTTTGCTCGAATTGACAGGGGGGCATTATTTGTTTTGCTTTACGTAATTGTTTGACTTGCCGCGCGTCCTTAAGTAGCGTAGCGGCCTTGGTCTCATTGTGCCGCTCCGAAAATGTACGTGAGTCATATTGATGAAAAGCCAAGGCGAAAGCTAAAGGTTCTCTTTCTTTCTCTCGAGTGCGTGACTCTTGTACGTTGCGTTACTACTTGCGTCTCGGCTCTAACGCAGGACATAATTCAAGATGAAACTGTGTGAGCTTGACGGCGAAATGTCAAAAGGCTCGTCTACCAGCTTTTTCTGCCTTTTTTCCTCTGACTCTCTCTCTCTCTCTCTCCTTCTCTCTTTGATTTTTAAGCATCTCGTTAGCGCGCCTTGAGGTAATTAAAACTACAGCGTAACGTTTCTTCAGCTGCTATTTTTCGCGTTTGTTTGTTTCGCGTCCTTGCCGTGAAATTAAGTAACGTAGCGAGACACTTTTTTTCCTTTACCAACAATTCTGTATTTACTAGAACAAAAAATTTTGTATTTAAACTATACGTCTCTTTCAATATTTTACCAAAAATACCACTCCAATACACGAATAACCGTTTCCCCGTAGACTTTACCAATTTCGAATGTGATTTAATAAAGAAAAAAATCATTCACGCAAGTACTCATCGCCTATACCCGTTCTAAAAGTATTGAGAAACATGGATAAACTACAAGAATCACCGGGCATATCCGGAACGAGAATCGAACGCGAAGCAAATATCAAGGTCCTCCCTAGAAAGCCTTTCAATTATCGACCAATTAAGCCACGAAACTCCTCTTCGATTTTCGCAAAATCAGCACTCGCCGGCCAAAGGCTGTCCGAAAATTCAATCCCGTCGCTCCTCCCTACATCTCTGTATGTGTACGTGGGTCGGGAGAGTCAGACTGCTCTCTCGTCACAAGCCCCGATAACGACCCGTATGATAATGAAACGAGCAAAAGACGCTTGCGCTTGCAAAAAGCTCTCGCAAGCTCTCTTGGCTGCGGAAATTTCCGCCTATAGACGCGGGCGCACGCGACTGATCCCAGCTTCCGACAGGCAGTAATGTTTTTCCTGTCCGAGCCGTTTCCATCGACCTTCGTCTTTCGAATGAGACACACGGGCCGGCGCGTGAGTCGTAGACCGGCTAAATTGAACTTGGGCCACGCGAGCTTCGAGCTACCTGATTAACTTACGCGCGTGATTGGCACCTCTTACGCTGGGGGCCGTGTGCTCTGCTGATCGAGCTTGCGAATGCTCGACTGTCTTTTTCGATTAAGCTGTCGGGGGGGAGTGACCGCTGCAAAGACCCATCGTTAGCGTGCTTTTTGTTCCGTATCAACGCGATGTCGGCTATTGTTGCTTGTTCTTTCGTCAAATATCATCTTTTTATTGTTTCTCCACAGTTCACCAGTTATTTCATTAATTCGTAATAAAGCGAAAAACGCAAATTCCTGAAGCACGCTAGATTCTTCCATTGACATTCCAATATTTCACACGGATGCGAGTTTATTCGGTTTCGAATGAAAAATGAAAAATGTATATTTATATATCTCGCAGCAACGCAAATTCAAACAATTACAATTCGCTATTTGAGGGGGAAAAGCAATCAATGATATACAATATCCCTCCGCCAACTGTGACCTTTAATACACGAATATCGATGGATTACAAATCACATCTTGGTATACACGGCGCATTAAAATTGTTTGCATCAATCTTTATTCTAGTTAAAAATTCTAGGCCCGCTTTTTCGTCTCTTTTCGTTATTCGTCGCGTATCTCGCGGCTATTTTTTTCTCCGCGTAATTGACAGATAGACCGGAGAGGACACACACATACACACTGTGAATAACCTGACCTCGTTGAATTATTCAAAGTCCACGTGTACAGGAGACATATTGAAGTGTATGGGGATAAAAAAATGTTTCCCTCGGCCGTGTTTTAATTGCTCTGATGCTGCGCATGACATTACGCATTCAGATTTCATTTTGTCCTTCGTGTGTGCTATACATCTACGAGGTTTTTCCACTGATAATTCGATGTAACCTTTGGTTAATGATTTCACCGGTGTTTCTATTGTTGGACTACACAATAACTGGACAATTTATCAAATGCAGCACTTCTCCGAATGGGCTTGATGTAATTGTGACGAGAATCGATCGATGAGTGTTTGTAAAACAGGCTTTGACTAAAATTACATCGTTTAATGATAATTGGTTTCGACAATACCGTTTCGTGTCATTATTTTTAACTTTACTGTATCGTGCGTTAGAATGACTATTGAACACATTGTAGCAAACACCGTTTTATTTAAATATTAACATTGCGCTCGTTAACTCTTGCGGTATTTTTATAATTAAAAGTGTCCTTCGAAAAATGTGAAAAAATTTTTTACTTGAGAATATATGTCATACAGTGTATACTGCGAAAGAGAAAGAGAGACAAAAGCCACAAACCGTTAATAGCACCTTACGAAAGTTCCACCAAAAGTACACAAAAGCAACGTCTCTGGATGGACTATAGTATTATTTTAAGTAACGACAATTTCGTGTAATTTATTTTAATATTTCATTTTGAAATAAACAATACGACGCAGTCATTATTTTTAAAAATAAATTTTGAAAGATTTTCATAAAAAACGAAGGAAAAAAATCAAGATTCTAAAAAAATGTAAGCAAAGACGCAGAACATTTAACAGTGAAATATCGATATTCCTAACGAGAGAAGCGTAACAAGCGAAGAGAAATTCGATACCTACGGTATATATCAAAGAGAGGCAAGATTGCAATAGTAACAGGCGTCGGGACGAGAAGCGAAAGATAAAAGTACACCGGTACGATCAAGTATTTTTTTACCCTCCTAGCTTCGGATCGTGGGATCAGGGCATCCAGTCGCTGATCTCAGAAAGCACGTGGAGAGAAAGAGACAGAGGTCGATTTTCACGAAGAAATTCTCCTATCGGACTACGTTTATGCCACTGCTCCTTCCTAAGCTCTTTGTCTCTCTTTCTCAGCTCGCAATTCTTATCTTATTGGAGATAAAAATTTCAGCTGCGAGGACGTCGCTACTCTCTACGCAAAGACTTTCCCTTCGATGTAATTAGCTTCTCGAGGAAGCATCGAACCTCGTCTCGCGAGCAATGCTTAGCTGCTCGTTAAAACGACTTTAAGGTCACTTTAGTTTTCATTGCATAACGAATCTTGGTTCGTCCATCAACACTCTCTTGGTATTTCTTCTGTCTCTCTTTTTTTTTATCAACCGAAAGCTTTTTCCTTTCCGGTAGTTTGCTCCCTTCAGTTTTACATTTGTTAAACTGGTCGCTGCTATTTTGTTACGTACGTTTGGAAAAAAGGGGCTATAGATTTGGAGAGTAAAGGTAATTTATGAGGCCGTTTAGATAATCGATGGACCAATTTTTCGTAAAAGGGATAATAATGTCGAAAATGTAGCATTTTCATTTTTACACTTGGTTGACAATTCTCGCCTTGACTTTTTTCTCAATATTCGATTGCTTAGTGCGACTCTTATTTTTTTTTTAGTTGGCATTAAACTCGTTATACAATTTTAACAAAATCGTGTTATATAAAATATTGAACTATTGTATCAAAAAAATCTCAAGAAAGCAATTTTCAAAAAAATGTCTATTGTTGATAAAACCTGGACTTTTTTCAAAACGTCAAATAAAAAATAAATATCGAGAAAAGGGTACATCAGATGTGTCGAAACACGCCCGGTATGAACTTTTCTAATTGAAATTTGTAAAAAAACCGACAATCTCGAAGATATAAAAAAAAGAGAAGTTCAAAAAGCAAGGGATCGTCTTATTCTCGGGTATAGCGCTACTCGGGGCGAAGGTCTCTCTCTCTCTCTCTCTCACACACACACACACACACACACACACACACACACACACACACAAAAGCAGGCAGCTAGAAAAAAAGTAGCCAGCGATGTTAAAAGAAAATTGACTCGAAATGCACTTTACGGCGGCATCAACGTTACATCACTTGCGGTGTGCTTTTTACAAGCTCGAGCCAGCGGTAGTATAGCAGCGGCGCTGTTTTGCACGCGTTCTGCCCCCCTCCTTCCATCCGCTCCCTTACTTAAGTCTGGCGCGCCGTAAAAAAGCTATGTCTCCAGCTGGCATCTCGATTAAATTTCAACGAGGCTCGGGCCTGCTGTTTCATCGACAACGACTCACGTGTACGTCCTTGCGTCTGACGCTACGAGAAATTTACTGTAGAGAGGGAGAGAGAGGTCGAGGGAAGCTGGGAAATTACCGGGCACGTTGAGACGCGAGAGTCGAGGATGTAAAGCTCGTGAAAGTAATACTTGCCTAGTGCGTCGGAACTAACGAGACCCTGGTTTTGGTAGCTTGATATATTTTCGTTTGGAAATGGATGTAAAATGACGTTTGTTAATGTAGGCATCAAGACGAAGTACGGATAAGTTGCAAAAGACGACGACGGTATAAAAGTATAAGCCTCGGCTTTCATCTCGATGCTATAATAATTTTGCCTTAGAGTAACTTGGCTCGCGGTTTTTTTCAAAGACGATTTTTTTTACCGTTTCTAAGTTTGTACTCCGCTGCACTTATGGAAAAAAAGAATAACGGAGGAGGGACATGCTTGGAAACAATTTTTAAACGCGACGCCAAGAGAAACTGCGTTTACAGTTTTTTTTCTCTCTCTTTTACGTAACAAGCTACCCAACTGTGCTTTTGAAAATATTTTTCGAGCGCAGAAAAATGTTTATCTCTGCGTTTTTAATTATCTCGTAACGTATTTTCCTGCTTTGAAATTTCAAAAAAAAAGAGAGTTCTTTCTATTTTTAGGTGTCACAGGAACATATTCGCGAGATTTTGATGTATGAAATAATCAACTTACGACATCAGAGTAAATTTTGGTTGATAATCCTTCGACTTACCTGAAACAAAAAATTACGATTGGTTTTAGAAGAAAATTTAAGGTCACATATATCGTTGCACATTTATTATTACAAATTAAAATCTATTTTTATACAGAAAAATAAGGCTCAATCCCAACGTGAGCATTTAAACACCGAATTTCACGCAATGAAGTACAATCATATTCCCGTGGACGATTCATACGAGAGATTAGTCACACACTATCAATGGCTCGGTAATACACACACCGGGACTGACATAATGTCGCGCGAAAACCAAACAACAGAGCGCAATAATATCGACAATCGAGCGGCTGATAATCTAGCTTTGATCTCGATGAACAATACCCCCTCCAGCCCGAGCCTCAATTGCAACCGGCGCTAAAAATGACCAAGCGTTATAAAGCTAGATCCCAAGCGCTTGAGTGAAACATACGCGCATTGTCCGATAAGAGTCGCGAGAGACATTGTTAACCGCATGACGAGCAGCAATGCGCAACTCAAGTGATTATATATAGCATGTACGCCGGGCGCGTGCGGAGGCTCGGGTAAATGTTGACAGGCCTCTCGGGCACTCGCTGTTTGCGCGGATTGATCGTTTCGCCGAAGTACTCGAGAGAGAGCCACCACTGTCTTTTTCGTTTTTAACGAGATCGCTAGTTTCTTTTTTTCCTATGCTTTTTATATAAACACTTAGGGTTGGGAGTTTGGCTATATCATGTCCGCGAAGCTGACGGTGTATATTAAAATATATTTGTTCGTACGCCGTTTATGGCGTGAGCTTTGGATTTTTAGGGAGAGTGATGAGCTTGATAATTTTAAAAATTTGAAAAATTCAAATTTGTTTTTCTCTCGCATCAGCGAAAGTATATTTTCAATCTCTGACTAGCTCTTCGCGTCAAAGTCGCTCCGAAAGCTTCATTTTAAAAAAAAACTCTGACTTTTGAAAATTCAACTTTCTGCACTGACTGTCGCTCGGTATTAAACTTTTGAAAAGTAATAACTTTATTCATTTCGATTCGTGGAGAAACTACTCGGTTTTTAATGTCGTAAAAAATACAATCCGGTTAGTAAGCTCCCAGAGAGAGTTTTCTATATCAGCAAAATCCTCAATTATACTTTCACGCAATTATTGTGCATTTAATGTCAATGCTCAGCAAAAAAGAAAAGAAAGAAATAAACTATAAAAGAAAATATTCGCGTTCCCAATGATTCATACACCTTTATCGCTTACGTCATCCGGTATACTATACAGCCAGAAGAAACAATAACTTTTTTCCAATAAGTTTCATCAATCCATCGGTATATCGAGAGACAAATATTTTTACCAATGTAATCTCGAGAGACTCGAGATCGGTGATCAAGCTACAAGGGAGACACGTGCCTCTGGAGCACAGTGAGTGCCCGAGAATGCGAGTGAAGATAATACAGTGACGGTCCGAAGAGCCGGCTAATCCTCCATTCACGGCAATTTTCAAAGTGGCACTCTGCCGAATGCACTCGCGAGATTCATGTTCTCCGGAAGGGCCTGCATCGTGTCCCTCGCACACACACACTCACACACACGCATACGAGAGCCTGCAAGCTGCGGAGAGGAGGAGTGCATGTGCGGCTGAGCTTGGCCCCGCTCTCTCTCTCTCGCCTGATTTATGCGCCGAGTGCGCTCTGCCGAGCATTATCGGTTTCATGAATTTATGTAAGATACGCGCCCGCCCGAGAGAGAGAGAGAGAGAGCGAGGGCCCGACCTTTCCCGCGTTGTTCACCTCGTGCCCCCCGGCCCTCCCGTTTTTCCAACGATGCGCGCGCGGACACGGTAGCGCGCTCGCGCACGCTTCTTTCCTGCCAAGGAAAATTCGCGGCATTTTTCTTTCGGAATAAAATTTTCCGGCTGGAAAAATTGCTTGATCTTTCGGACTATCCATCTCTCTCTCTCTCTCTCTCGTCTTATCCTCTACTACTACCCTTGTGTGTTCTATAGCGTCGATTTTTCGAAAAATTATTACACGCAAGGGGGGTGTTTGAATGATGAAGGAGGGGGGGGTGAGAGTAAAACTTTTCTCTTTTTTCCCCTTCTCTCTCTCTCTCTCTCTCTCTCTCTCCCTCTCTCTCTCTCCAAAGATTATAAGTTCGAGGTAACGGCCGAGAAATCCTGCGCTCTCTCGCACTCCCGGCCTGGGAAATTTATTTCGGAGGATTGGCATCTGCGAACTATTTTCTCCCTCCTCCCCACCCCCAAGCTTCGCAGACTTTACGTTCCAACGTGCGTGAGTAGTAAAAATCAATGTATACGTAACTCTTCGGGTTATAAAAATAAAAAAAAGTGTATACGCGCAGTTTGTCTGATAAATTTTGCCTTGGCAATATCGCTGCGAGAGAGGGAGGGACATATTCGAAAGTTTGTCATACGCAAGTGCCTCCGCTAAATAAACCAGTGAAACTTGGGGGAGGGAAAACGTATTTGGGCGTATATACACCCGGGGGTATAGTTATATAATAAAGCAGCTAACGCGAAATCGCCTTTGATTAAATAGTTCCTGCGTATATACATACGTATACGCGTTGAGTGCAGTTTGTCGACAGGCCTTTAACGCCCCCCTCCCTCCCCGTCCCCCTTGTCCACGAAGCAGCAACTTTTGAAACGAGGCAAACAAAATTTGCATAAGATCAATGTTAACCTCGAGCCGTTAACAAGAGTTTGTTTAAACTTTGTTATTCGCCCGTGAGAGAAAGCTCAAGAAAATCGATGCTGCTCTTTCTCTCTCTCTCTCTCTCTCTCTCTCTCTCTCTCTCGCCTCATCGACAGCAACAATTAACTCGTGCTCGTAAGTTTATATCTCGTTAATAAATCGCATAGATCAATCAAGCTTTGACCGATAGCAATCGTAAATTTCTCACGACAAACCGCCACTCGAGCCTTACACACCCACGCGCACACACTCCAACGTCAAATTCACAAGATAATCTAACAAGTCGTCCAGCCGAAGAGTAGATCTGACACGAAGAAGGAATCCAGAGATAAAGACGTTATCTTCCGGAAATATGATATTCGCACGGCGAAGTGACAGAAAATAGAGAGAGGTAGAGAGAGAGAGAAGATTGGAAGGAAGGAGCAAGCCCGACGTCATCTCTCGGCCAGTGCATATTGAGGTCCTTTTCCATGGGAGGGAGCTCTCTCCCTCTCTCTTGAGAGAGGCAGAGCGCGCCGTATAGCAGAGGAAATATTTGTTCTGACGCCGGCGCTACCTCGGCGCGCTCCACTTTGCCCTCTTGCCCCTTTATCCTGCGGATATATCGACGCTACCAGCTATATCGCTTGTGTAGGTGTGTGGCTGTCTGCACACAACACAGTCAGCTCTCCTTCGATTACAAGAGTGTGGAGAGCATACAGGCTGTGCTGAGAGACGATCACGCTGAGACGAGCTTTATAAGCCCCCCCCTCTCCTCTTTGCTGCTGCTGCTGTTTGTCGAATTATTTACGCGGATGCCGGAGGGCTAGAGCCGAAATGAAAATTACGCCTGGGCCCTCGAAGCTGTATAACTTGTCGGCGCTGCGGTGGCTATACTCTGCCCGCCCCCGTGCAAGAGAGAGAGAGAGAGAGAGAGAGAGAGAGAGAGAGAGAGAGAGAGAGAGAGAGAGAGAGAGAGAGAGCTGTGTACATCCAAGTCGTTAAAATCTCTTTAGCACGCGCATCGGTTGCTTCGTCAATTTGAAGGACGACGGAATAATAATATTCCGCTCTCCGATGGAATTTTGTTATTCATTTATTTATAATCAAACTGGACTAATAAACAATTTATTAATTATACACACTTGGCTGCGTTTGAGTGTAGAGACTATGGTTCACTCGAAATGTATAACACTACCTCATTTTACTACACACAGCTTCAACGTCTCAGTCTTTTTACCAATAAAAAAGCTCATTAGCTCGCGGAACAAGCGTATACGTATATTCATCGTATTCCTCTGCTCGACAAAACCAACCCTCGAGGCGGATAGGCGCGGTAAACGAGAGTGAAAACGGCGGGGGATACGTGAGCATCCCTCGCCTCTCTTTCCCAGTGGACGTGAAATCGGTTCGTTAACGCGTTCGCGAAGTACACTTTGCCTATATCGACGTTTCAGAACGACTGAGGGATCGCGGAAGGGGGACGTAAGCGAAAAGCGGCGGAGGAACGGAGAGAGAGAGAGAGAGTTGGAGAACCGAGTGCGAATTAGTCATTCGCGCTTGCCGCGCCAGAGTCCCATTGGGGATAGAGGTTCGTGTCCCTCAGGTAGAGAGCTCCAACTCCCTCCGCGCGAATACGGAGGGCTAGCGAGCCGGGACTCTCGTGACTTTGTCTCTGCAAGATCGGATTATATTACGCCCCATGCGCTTGACAGCCGAACAAATCGTAAGTCATATTAAGCCCTCTCCCTTCACCCCGGCCTCTTTCACCCTCTTTCGCCCTCTGGGCGCTCTGTTTCTCGGCGTAGAGGGAGAGAGGGCAGTACCGAACTGCAAGTCGACGAAAATCTATAGCCGAGGAACTTCAATGGACCGGCCGGCCTATCTCTCACTCTCTCTCTCTCTCTCTCTCTCTCTCTCTCTCTCGCGGTTTTGACAATTTAATTAGCCCGACTGAGCGAAGTGAGATGTATGGGCTTTCATTGTTGCAGCGTAGAGACAGAGAAGCCCCCTGCGCTAATAATGGCCGAATTATAATGACGATTAATTTGACTTTGAAAATGACGAGTTTGCCAATTACATGCGCAGATATACATCGCGAGTGAATTCGATGATCCTCTCTCCCAGTGCATTATCATGCCCGCATTGAAGCGTAACGAAGCCCCGCTGTATTATGCTGATTCTCCAAAATTTCATCCCCTCCCTCCCCCTCGCGCTTCTCGTCATACACCCATACTGGATACGACACGCGTATACAGACACGCGTATGCAAGCCGAGGTGTATATAGTGTCCCTCGTGTTTTTCCGCCGTGCCTCAAGAGCCGCGGGGAAAATTCAACTCGCACTTAATGCACCACGTCGTCGTCGTCGTCGCCGCGGTAGTTCGCAAATTTCATTCGCACCGACGTCGCTTCGCTCGGCTTCTCTGGGCTTTTAATAAAACGTCGCACGCTCGCGCGGTCATAAATCGCGCGCGGTTCTCCGGGAAGCATCCCCTTACGTATACGCGCGCGTGCGGTAGGTTTCGCCGCTTAATACGCGAGAGAGAGAGAGAGAGAGAGAGAGAGACACCTTGCTATAGTCCGCGGCAACTGCCTCTGTAAATCAGCCCTATACTCGGGATACACGTACAAACACACACGTGAACAGCTGCTGTATAGGAAAGGAAGGTAGGACGGATGTAAACATAATGTTTGCGCCTGCTCAGAGCAAGAAGCTAGAGAGAGAAGAAGAGAGAGAGAGAGAGTTATCGGGGCCGCGTTGCTTTATCTTCCTGTTTTCGGGCCAAGACGTCTTCATTTGCTGGCTCAGACGCGACCTGAATATATGCCTCTATTTGTGTGCGTGTATGTGGCTGAGCGTGGCTGTATGGAAATTGGCTTTGGATGGAGTGCGAGAGGGGCACACGGGCTGGAAGAGAAAGATGCGCCAGTCCAAAGGGTTTCCTATTGCCATGGCTCCAGCTCAAATGGATTATTTAAACGTCGATGCTTTGATAAAGGTTTGTATACTCGGTATATTGTTCCGATTGAAGAGACTCGGTAATTGAAAACTTATTGTTGCGGCTCGATGAATTTTGGGTAAAGGTCGAGAAGGAGCACGGGGAGCTGGTGTACGGTGCGTGGGTGTTTTTTTTAGTTCGAGTCACGAATCGTAATAATGTTTTCGTTTTGTTCGCTACGCGTGTGTTATATTAATCTCGTAATTTACGACTTTTGTATATTTATATTTCGCCGGGGCGTTATTGAGAGCCGTACGTGGCCTGTGTGTACAAAGAACGATTTCAATGCCCAAAATTTAATTAAATGGCTTCTTGCTAACAATGCGGACACGAAGGGGCGAGTGTATTTTTTACAAAGACATATTCTATTATTGAATTTCGAAGCAGTACATATGTATGTCTCGTGCGGTTTTTGTCGCGGTAATGCGAAAAAATACACGGCGTTCGGCTTGAAATCCGTATTATTCGACGTAAAGAGGATTCCGACGAAATTTCGTCTCTCGGTTACATTTAATGCTAACGATTTTTCCCCTCCCCCTCCTAAAAAAAATGAGAAAATAAATAAATAAAAAATAAGAATTGTTAGGTGACACAAAAAAGAGAGCAAGAGATTGGACACACTGCATTATATATCCGAGCTTAATATATTATTTCGGAATGTGTCTAGCCAACAATTTGTCCAAGCTCAATAACGCTCGATAAAAAAAATAAGGTCTCTCAAAGGAGAAGAAGAGAAAAAAAAAGAACGAGAGTCGCGCAAAAAGCACACAGCTTTGAATTACGAGGCCAGTCGATATATAACACCGACACACACACAGAGAGCGCGCTTTTTTTTTCGCCCATTATGCAGCTTAGCCAAGCTGCCCCCTCCGTGCGCCGGTTATTATTGTTACGCTCCAGCAGGCCTATAGGCCGTAGAACCTGCCTATTCACGAAAAAAAAAAAGAGAAGAAAAAAAGAAGAAGAAATTCCGCTTTCTTCGACATTCCTCTTCTCCACGCCCTTATCTCGTTCCCTTTGGCTGGCGCGCGGGCGCAGCTTTCTCGTCTTGGGTTCTAGAGAGCCCCCTCCCCCCTCTCGTCCCCACCTGGCCGTCATCTCTCGACCGCAGCAGTAGCTGCACTTGGTAACGGAAGGAGTCGTTAACGATTGAAGGTCGAGCCTCGTTTTCCAAACGAGCCGGCCTTTGTTCCAGAGTGCAGATCCGCTGAAGAGGAGGAGCAGGAGGAGGGTAGGGGGGCAAGCTCTGAAACGGATGGATTGAAAAGAAAAGTGGGACACGAGAGAGCTAGTAACTATCCGCGAGCGATGTGCAGGACCATTAGGAGGTTTATTCGTTAGATTGAAAATACACGGACAAATAAAAGACGCGCGTGTGCTTGCGCACTTTTTTCCTTTTTTTTCTCCTCTTTCTCTATCTCGACAACTATACGTTCTTTTAAACGCTTGGGGTCCCCTTGTACACGCGCTGACGCGGGTAAATATGGTGAAGCGGCCGCGTTTCAAAGAAGAATAAACGCCGGCTTGGTGGCGGCGCTCGACAAAAAATGCGCCTGTGTACACGGCTGTAGTGTTAATAATAATAAAGCTAGCGTAAAATTCATCTTAGCGCATTATCGCCGGGTCGAACGCGTCTCGCTAAATCAGCGAGATATCTCTCTCTCTCTCTCTCTCTCTCCCTAGTCAGCTGCTCTTCCCGCAGCCCATACTACCGCAACTACAATATTTGTGAAAGATATATCTCGCTGCATAATACCTATTAATTATGATTCTGCACATGGCAAGTCAGCTCTCTCGCGCCTCTCCTCGTCCAGCTTACGAATGCTGCGCCGTAAACAGGCCTTTAAAAGCTGCTCCAACGACACGACTCGTCTCCTCCCCCATCCATTGTACTCTTCATCATGCACCTGCAGGTTTTATCTATATACTCTCATTCATTCGTGCGTTGCCTTACGCGTATCCAGTGCAACGAATTGATAAGACGCCGAGAGAAAAACGGTATTGTACTCGATAAGAACGATAAACTCGATCGAGTATGTGTAAGTCGCATCATTCATGACGTCACACGCGCATGAGTCGCAGGTGAGAAAAATCAAGCGCTGTTAAACTAACGCGTCTTACGCGAGAAAGAGGTACAAAGGGTTCCGCTTCAAGCGGTTCGACTATATCAGCGCCCGCGATCGGCCGAAATCTACCGCAGCTGAGACATTGCGGTCTCTCTTTCTCTCTCGCTAAAGCTACACTCTACTCGTAGCGAGGCGGGCTGTTTGAACTGGGATAAGGCCTTTTACAGCAATGGGGGGTGCACTACGGTAAAAAGGCCCTCTCGCTCTCTCCTCTAGATTTGGAACTCACGCCAATTGCGATTTAATGCGCCTGCCAAGCTCTACCCCCCCCCCCCCTCACTGCAGCGTGATTGGAAGAGAACGACGTTTTGCCTTATCGCTTGTTTGCCCCCCGCACGCTCTCTCGTATACGAGGACGACCGCGTTCTAGTTTCGTGCGTGCCTTCTTCTTCTTTTTTTTTTTTTTTGTTATCTACTTTTCTTCAATGGAGAGCGTTGAGCGATATCGATCGCCATGCGTTTTTCGCTTTATCGTCGTGTGTATGTGGTATTTTGAAACTTTTTCTTCGTTTTTCGTTTTTTCTTCTTCTACTTTTCGTTAAACCGAAGCACTTTTTTGCAAGATTTTCGAGATTTTTCGAATTTGTGTAAGGAAAGAGTTATTGTGGTGTAATTGTTTGTTGGTTATTTTAGGCTCGTGAGATATTAAGTAGAGAAAATATGTTATAATTGTGAAAACGTATTGAGATGTAGCGTAGACGTTTGTTTGCTGTAAAGAGAAATTCTTTTTGTTTTTTTTTTATTCATGCATGTGCATAGTTTTGCAATATTAAGAAAGCAAAGGAAAAAAAATAGAAACATAGTTTCCGAACTGCCGTGGTAAAAGTCGCATCAAATTTTATTTGCTGTTTTATTTGATTATTTTTTGTTTTTCTTTCTTTTTTTTCTCTTCAAAAATAGAACAGTAGATAAAGTCGCGTAAAAGCGCGCTTTAAAGAAACGTAAATAACAATGACTTCATCGTCTGAGAAAGCCGTTTTAATTTTAACGCCTCTCGACGCCCAGCGCGTGTCCCGTCAAAAACAGCTGCGCGAGTATTATTTTTTTTTTAATTTTATCGTCACAACAAGCTTTCACTTCATCGATACGACTCCAACTAATTCCGCATTAAAAATATCGATTAATGATAAACGATACGATTCATCGGCCAGATTTATACCTAACAAAAAAAAACAATTTCATTCAAAAATATCCCATCGAAGCGGCAGCAATATTTACCTGATACACATTCCATCGCGACGAGTAGAAGGTACTCACTACTTGTCGTGCAGCATGTAGGTAAGTCTTTTCCTTCCCCTCGGCATTTTTGGCCCCCCCCTCCCACCCACTTACAGGTGAGTCGTTTCCTCTCCCCTCCACCTCGCGCTGGTGGTGACTATGAGTAGTTCGTTACCCCCTCCTCTTCCACACACACTTGCAACTACTGTAAGCGGCACTACCTCCTCACCTTTCTTCAACTACGATGTTCAAATTTATGTGTTGCACGCCTAGCACTTTTTCTTGCTCATCATCGAAGCGCGTAACACAGACAGCTGAAGACATTCTGATGAGCAGAAAAAAAGTGCTCGCGACACATGAGTTTAAAAATAGTAGATGAAGAAAGGTGAGGGGGTAGCTCTGCTTACAGTAGTCGTCACTCAAGTAAGTGTAAAGAGAGGGGGAAGTGACGAACTGCCCATAGTGACCACTAGCGCAGGAGATGACATAGCTGTAAGTGGTTGGGAGGGGGTCCGAAAAATGCTGAGGAGGAGGAAAAGACTTACATGCATGCTATATACGACGGGCAATAGGCGGAGTGGGGCTGACGGCCCATAGTGAGTACCATCTACTCCCGACAGTTTACGTTCCACCCACTCCTTACCTCCTCCGTTACCTCCGCCCGCCGTCCAACTCTTCCGCAAAACAAGGAAAGAATAATGACAACACCGCGCACAGCTTACGCAACACTCCGCCTCGCTGTGTGTTATAATTTTCTCCTCTGCCCTCCTCCCCCCCCCCGGCCCTCGTCGATTTCTCAACGACGCAATCATTCGCGCTTTTCGAGCCGACAAAGCCGCTGATTATATCGCGCTCGGCGCGCGCGCAAAACTGAGTCAAGGCTCGGTTCGCGCGGGCTTAGCACCTGCGCGCCGCGCCATCCGCTAAACCCGCCGCGCCGAGGCGAAAAAACAAAAAGGAAAGATTATACGGAGAGAGAGAGACAAAAAACAACAGCGCCGGTTCATCCTCCTTGCTGACGTAAGTGCGTTTCGTGCCCCCTCCCCCTTCCACTCCCGCGACGTTCTAAGGTAAGCGTGCAATCGTCTTGCGGTTTAGAGTGGCTCGCTGCCTCTCGGCACTCTCTGTATAATAAGCGCCCAAATGGCTCTGCTTTAGAGGTATAATTCGGCTTGGTTGGTTATAGGGCAAGTTCGTTTTATTAAAAACAAAAAAAAAACAAAAAAAAATAAGAAAACGAGTCCTAAACTTCTTGGACTTTAGAAAGTTACAGGAAAACTTTTTAACGGAGGTAGTTCCGTTTTTCTTTTTGTTTGTATGTGTTTTTTTTAATATCGACGTCATTTATATAAAAGTTGAAACGTTGCATGGGCGAATAGGAAAATTTTATATATATTTATACATTATTTTTCAGTCCCTACGCCACACGATATGGTACACCTTGGCAGGGTTTGAACGTGGCATTCCGTACATTTGTATATTAAGGAAAACAAATCGACGATATACATATTTACTTTAATAATAGAGTTTGAAAGAGTTGAGAGAGAGAGAGAGAGAGGAGTCTAGCGTAAAAATAGAGTACGGACAATTTTTCCGGGACACGCGCTCGTTTCCCCGCAAGTTTAACTCGTAGAAATCGATGAAAATATATAGCGAGCATGTGTGTGTGCGTGCGTGTACTCGGCGTAGGAAGAACAACAAACGACAGAACGGCAGCTGGTGCGTCTGAAAAAGTTTTTCGATTAATTTTTTTTTTTTATACAGGCTAGGCGTAGCGGCTCTCGAGTTCTCTCGGCGTGTACGTGTGTTTTTTCGAGGACGAATTTCGTAAAAGTGATGGTACCGGTAGCAGTTGTAGTAGTCTGATGAACTCTCTTTCTCTCTCTTTCGATAGCCGTAGGTTTTACGCGTTCGTTTATTGTTTTCGGCCCTCGTGTATCCCCAAAAGTGGATTTGTGGATTACGCCGGGCGGAAATATTCATCAGACGCAGTTTTACGTATTGATGAAAACATTATTTCATCTTTTTTTTTTTATTTTCGTTTCGTTTCGTTGACTCTCAACTCTATCTCTTCTATTGTCTATAAATTTATAATAAATACACCATCATACCAAAAACTACAAATAAAAAGTCAGGCGGTTTACCGCAGACGAGCTCGAAATCATCCGCGCACTTGTCATCGCGCCCACAAAGATTTTCCAGTTAGTGCGCCTGTTCGCTGGAAAGGGTGTGCGTGGAGAGACGAGCATATGGACGTACCCGTCAAAGCGCCATCAGCTCGTCCGAAACTCGATTAATCGAGCGGGTCCTCTGCTGTCCGGAGTTTCTCACTCGTTATAAACAAGAGGTGCATTCATCGGAGATACCGAGTGTACAGAGATGGAGGAAAGAGGCGCGGATACGTATATACACAGGCCGTTGTCGTCATTGGAAAAGCCTGGCTGTTTGGGCCGCGCGCGTGTCACGCGCACGGCACGACCCGAGTGCGAGAGAACGAGGGGGATGTAGGCCGCGAATAGGGCAAAGAACGCGGCTCGTAAATTTCGGCGTTTCGGGGGAAACAATCGCGCGGACTCCGCTGCGCTGGGCGCGCGCTTTCTCTCTGACCTAAATTTGCGCTCCCCCCACCCCCTGTACGCCCTATCCCCTCCACCAGCGGCGTTTCACTTTAAACGGAGTTTTTAAACGCCAGAGAGGCTTCTCCGTCTCTCTCGTTGTTTTTTCAGGCTTGACGCGCGCTTGTGATAAGCGAAAGAGAGAAAGCACATACGCGCGATTAAGCTCGATCGCGCTAATGATGTTGCTGCTTTCTGTGCCCTAAAGGTCTATCGATTGGGCTTTTTCACGCTCGCGGGATGTTTCTCTCTTTTTTTTGGCGATGATGGGTTTCCTCGCCCGGAGCGTGTACCAACTTGGAGAAAGAGCTTGCAGGATAATCGGACGGCTTTTTTTCGTTAAAGTGGAAGTTGCGAGTTGGAACCAGAAGCTTGTTGTTGTGCCAGGTTTCGGAGCTTTTTATTGCTCGCCTTGAGGGCGTAATTAATGGGAGCTGATATATGTCGTGTCCGATGGTTTAATTATTTCTTCTACGGGAAAATTAATTTTAGCACGACTTTTTTCATTTTGGACTGACAAATTTAACTGGTTGTAAGAAATTTTCGTTGAGGAATAATAAAACAGAATATTTTTTTTTATCGAATCTCTTTTGGTTTTGTTTTTGGACTTTTACACGATTTACTCTTAATGATAATTGCAAAGGACTAAATCGACGTTATCTGATAACGATATAATGTACAATTATTTAGCGATTTCATTATTTGATAATGTAAAGTTCCGGAGTAATTTATTTCGTCACTCGTGCTACATCCAATTACGAATTTGAAATGTAGCGTTAATAGATCGTGTTAAATGATATTTAGCCGACTTGCACTTTATAAATTCGAAATAAATAAACTAAAAAAAATATGTTTATCAGAATCTCACTTGAGGCACATGAATACGCAATTGTCCTCTGTCGATAATAATGATACGTGTACAATAAATAAAAAAAAACAGACGCCGAGGCTACCTGTTAATTTCGCCTAAACTGATTATCCAATTGGCTCGTTTTCACAGCGTATTTTCCCGAGATACTCGGAGCGATAAAAAAAGGCTTGATTTATCGTCCAAAAATATAAGAAAACCACGTGCTATCCATATAGCTCTCGCTCATAATCGAACCGCGAGGCGTCATTGATCCCCTCCACCCCCGCTTTCCTGGCACGACCGCTATACTCCCCAGCGCGATATGTTGACAAATCACATGTCCCCGAAGCCCTGGTTTCTCTCTCCAGCGGCATTCCCGTTTTATTTCGACGCTTTCTCTCTCGCCGACTGACGAACGCGAAAACGATCGATCTCTGCCCGGGCGCAAAAGGGCAGGAGAGAGACCCACATAAATCGGTCGCGCTTGGCGTACACGCGCAGCGTCGACGTAACCGCTCTCTCGTATAAAAACGAGCCGCTCTCCAGGCGACGAGCTTTTGCGCGCCAGTCGCAAAAGCTCCCCCCATAGCCCCCCACCCCCTGGATCTCGGAGCTTTTACCCCGGAGTTCTCGGTGATTCAGAGAGCTGCCACGAAACAAAGTCGCGCTAGCCGAGCAAGAGAGCGCATTAACGGCACAGGGTCCGACGTCCAAATGCTCTGGGAATGTGTCGCGCGGCGATGAAAGGGAAAGCCGAGGGAGATGGCAAAGTGGCTATATACCACTGCAAGCTCGCGTGCGCGCGCTCTCTACTCGCCCAAAGAGAAATGTGCTACCGCTCTCTGTTCTCCTGCCGCACTTTCTTTCTCTCTTTCTCTCCCTCTAGAGCACAGAAAGACGCTAAAAGGGCTGGGATGAATCAAATTTTGCTGAAACGCAGAGAAAGAGAGAGAGAGAGAGAGAGAGAGGGCCACTGACAAGAAGCTGAAAAATTCAAAGCACCGCGAGGAGCTTTGCCGAGTGGCCGTGAAATGCTTTTTGTTGGCTGTAGCAAAGAAAATAGAAACACGCGAGTCTCCAGTAATTCTAGCCTGGAATATTTTAAATGAGGTTAAAGCTCGGCCTATACCACCACCTTTTTCTCTCGTGTCCCGATAAAATCGGCTCTACCCGCACACAGTCCGGCTGGCTATTGAGATTGAACGTGCAGACTACGTAGTCATATGAGGTTATATCTTTATTTTATTGCAAGCTCACTACAAGCTCTCTCTCTATAGGTAGTTTTTTCTTTCTTACGAGTTATTTTGTTCGATGCTTACAATGCAGGTGATTTTTAACTTCTCTCGCTGGGTTAAAGTTGTATTTTGTATCATGAATACTACGAGGAAGGAGCTTCTGATTTTTGAGTTTAATAAAAGCCAAATGAACGCTGGCTCTTATCGAGACTGAATTATTTACTTCGATAAATATAAATTGAAGGTTTAATAAGGACGACGAGCTCGGATAATACGATCGAACAACTGGATATGCGCATTTCGAAAGTGAAAGCAATATTTGTTTGGGACCCATTGTTGCGTGACAATTTAAACGTAACTAGCGAAAGAGAAAGAGAGAGAGAGACTCTCTAAACAGCTTGAACATTCGATCGATTTTATGTCGTGAAGAGAAAATTGAAAAAAAATCGGAGCTTCTGTATCTGAAAGCAAAAAAAATTCGCCTTAATTTTTAACGAGACAATTATTTTAATTTCGCAATTTAAAATCCCGAGTATTTCTAATTTATTTCCGCGTACGTAGTCAAATTAAATGCAAACCCAAGACCTTCCGAGAGAGCGCTTTTTCCTTATCAGCCTCGGTAAAACGAAATTAAAAAGAAAAGAAAAAAAAAGGGTATATACGCGGAATGCAAGCTTTAATTAATCTCGCGCCGCGGCCGCTCTCTTTTTCTCACTCTCTCTCTCTCGAGAGAGAGAGAGAAAAGGCAGATGGGAGAAGAAGGAGGAGAAAAAGAAGGAAGCGAAACTAGACTTGTCGTTGGCTAAAGGAGCGGCGCGCGCGCGCGTGGAAATAAGAAAACGAGCCACATCACGTGTACCTCCCCTTCTAAGAGAGGACAAAGAACGAGAGACGGCACGTCGTCGTGAGAGAGAGACGCGGCTTGCGGTCAAGCGCAGCCCAAATTAAAACGATATTCCAGCCGCTACATAAAGAGCCGAGGAATTCGCTGGATACGCCAGTCAACCGGACGATGATGGCTTAGGGGCTGTAGGGAGCGGGGGAAATCTGAAAATTCCGGGAATTCCCGGAGAATTTTGCAGGAAAGTCTTGGGGGGTCTCGTCGAGTCGCGTTGGCTATTTTCAGACGGGCTTTTAAAGTATTTGGAGGAAACTTTGACGAATATGAGACGCTGATTCTTTTGTGCTTCTTCAGCTATTTGTTTCTTTCGCTCTTTTTTTCTTGTTCGCCCGTGAGTTCGCCTGCGTGGGGAGAAAAGTTTTTGTAACGTTATATTGTAGATTAGCAAGTTTTTTTTCGGGGGGGGGGGGAGACTTGAAAGTACTTTTGTTAAAGTAATTTTGTCAAATTATTTAAAATTTGATCTAACGTGCGATATCTCATAAAAATATAAAATATGTTTAATACCATTTAAAATTTATAAATAATAGATACCACTTATTGATTACCAATAATTTAATGGCCTAGTCACCTTGAGATAACTCGCCACGATTATAAATCAATTACCGTGAGATATGGAAGAAATTTGTTTTCCGACGACGTTTCAACAACGAAACTACAATCTAAAATCAAATTCGTATAAAAGAGCCTTGAAAAACAAAAAAATATATATAAGAGCGCAATAAAGCAGCCGAGGAAAGAAAATAGCTCAGTACAGCGCGAACGAAGAACGACGCCGAGCGTCTTGTACGCGCGTCAAAGTTTGATCCGGCGAAACGAGAGTGCAAGACACACGTCACTCGACACCGCGTCGTATCGGCTCGAGAGAGCAGACAGTAGCCGTATACTCTCAAATATCCACAGTATAGAGCGCAGGACCCGACACCGAGAGCACCTTATTTATTTACAGGCCCGCAGCCCGTGTCGTGTCTCTCAATGACTCTCAATGCCGCAACTATACCTCCGTTGTTATTTCTTTTTTTCTCTCTCTCAACTTAACGACACCTAGTCATGTCTATTTCTCTCTCTAACGCTGTTATGATTCCTTTTTTATCAGCCGTAATTGTCGCCTCGGCTGACGTCTGCGCTCAATTAACGACGAATATTGGCGTCAAAGGGAAAAAGAGAGGAAGCAGCGTTAATACGATCGAGAGCAACGAAAATTCGCGCGATCTCGCCGGCCGAGTGCGCGTAATAATAACGGTTTAAACACACGCGCGCACACACGTAGGCGGGCGTAGTTGCATGGAAATTACGAGCGTGACAAATTATTCAGTTCCGCGCGCTCGGATGCGTCCTTGCGCTTGCTCGGCCGTGCGCATGTGTTAAGAGAGACGCTCCAAGAGAGAGAGAGAGAGGCGAAGATTCGTTCCGTATCGGTAAGCGGCCAAGGGCTTTTTCACCGCTGTCTACGTACGCTCCTCTCCTACTCTTCAGCCGTAATTTTTCTATTAATTAACGGCCCGTCGATATGGCAGGCTCTTCCTCTCTCTCTCTGCGTTAATTGAATTCATTGCGGCTCTCTCTCGGATTAATCGAAATTGTATACAACGATGGCCGAGCTCTGAAATAAAACGAGCGGCTGCGTAATCTTTTTTTCTGTTTTTTTTTTTATCGATAATTGCGAGAAAATAGTCTCGGCTTTGGAGCTCGATTTCGCGCTGTTGGGGCTAACGAGAGAGCGAATGAAAAAATTCTCTGATTGGTTGATTATTAGCTGGATATGCGGCGTGGGAGTCCGTATCGCGAGACTTGATTTGACGCGCGGAGCGAGAGCGCAATTTATCTTGTAATTATACAGGTCGGCGCGATATTCGGACGAAAATTTGGTCTGCTCTACCCTGCTTTTGTTTGTTTTCGTTCGCGTAATAACGTTGACGCGCAATAGAATTTTAGGGCTTTGGTTTGGCTCCCTCCCTCTCTCTCTCTCTCTCTCTGCGACTGTTGGGATATATGTGGGACAGACAATGTCGACGAGGGCTCGTGTATAATTCTGTGGTAACAGCGCAATGTTTACGTGTACATCGCGGTTGTGCATAACGTTTGTTGGTTTTTACGATTTGACGCGTTACAAGATTCTCATATAAATATAACGTTCAACTTAAAGTGCAGAATTTTTTCCTACAAATCGTCTAATTCAAAAGAAAACGAAAAAAGAAACTTAAAGAAAATAAGCGGAATATCACCGTAACGAATGAAATTACGATTAATAAGGTACGTATACAACAACAATAAATTGTTACATATCTTTTAATTGAAAAATATTTACATACGTTCGCGGTTGAGGCTTCTCTCTCTCGTTAATAAATATTTATTATCTTCGTATTTATCTCACGTTCCTATATAATTCAATGGAAATATTATTGCAGTCGTATTATGTTCGAACAAGAAATAACCGTTTCCAATATATATGCACCTCGTCTGAACTAATTACAACTCGTGCAATAAAATAATATTTTAAGATAATTAAAAATTTATGCGTTAAAGCTTCACTCGTCATCGCCCCGCCTCCCTTCACCGTTAATATACGCTAATTCAATTGATTAGCTTAATCTAGTGACTTGTTTCTCCTGCAATATATACAATTGTTCTCCATCGTTTATCCATTAGCTTTTCCAATTCGTATTGTTTATCCTCGCGATAGATCAATGCAACTCGCGGTTGCGACCAAAAATCAAGCGGCAAAAAAGAAAAGAGAAAAGATTGAGTTATAAATTTTAGCCAATCGTCGGCCGCAACTGTATAGCATCGTCGACAATAAAAAAAAAAGAAAAAGAAGAAAAGGCCGATCGAGAGAAAGAG
This sequence comes from Anagyrus pseudococci, assembly GCA_030522585.1. Lineage (NCBI taxonomy): Eukaryota > Metazoa > Arthropoda > Insecta > Hymenoptera > Encyrtidae > Anagyrus > Anagyrus pseudococci. The sequence continues at coordinate 13,349 of JAPYYQ010000986.1, read as the reverse complement.
CCTAGGAGCTTACAGCACTTGTGTCGAGTGCTTCCAGACGGCATTGTAGCCTATACGTATATATATATACGCGGTATGTCTATACTCACAGGTTATATTGAGTCGGCGCTGACCCAGTGACTTAGCAGGACCACGAGGCCAAAAGAAGAAGCAGAAGAAGAAGTAGCAGAAGAAAAACGGCCTTGCGATTGGCCAGTTTGATCGACGCACACTAGCTCTTGCTCCCTTTTTTTGCTCTCCTCCTCCTCGTCTCTCTCGCTGCCGATGGAGCTGAAAACGGGAGACTTTGGAACTGGAGCGCGCGCGTTATATAGAAGGATGAACCTGCGCGCGAGCCGAGAGAGGGTAGGGATCGCGACGTTATCTTCGGCTTTACGGCCAATTACATCTGGCCCGCACACAATCGGCCGAGAGGTACACCCACACGGGAACACACAGACAGCCGCGCACAATTACGGATAACGAACACACGGACGCACGTGTGCTACTCTCGTGCACTGGCCATCGTCATTGCCCCTGTATTTAGCACAGGACACCAGCACCAGCACCACTAAACTTACGAGTGATCAATCTAGATCGCACCTATCACAAGCTTATATGCAACTGTCCGGTGGATGACGGGGTTTTAAAAAAACACTGCCACTCGGACGAAAATCAGCGGTGTCTCTCGGCAAAGTACAATGTATCGGGGGGGACAGCAGGCAGCTAGGAGATAGGGCGCTCGGCGCAGCTGGCCTCCCAGCCGGCGTAATACGCTCGCGATCCTTCGGGGTGTAGAGGCGAGAATTAGCCGAGCGTGTACAGTGCCTCTAAGCCGAGCGGCGCATCCCAACGACGCTGCAGCTGGGCCGATCGCGCGCGTGTACGTAGGTGCGGGGCTGTACTGCGACAGGTGTGCAGCTCGGTAAGCGCGGCAGGGCTCGATGAGACTGCCGTTTAGCAGGTAGACCAATATGCGCGAGAGCGGGCGCGTGGCCTCTGTACTATGACCGCCGTGTATACGCGCGTGCACGGAGAGAGAGGGGGCAACAGCCGGGGGAGGAGTTGCGCGGGCGCTCGCGTCACGCCGCGCGGCTCGCGGACAACTGGAGAGAGAGAGCGCTCCCTCGGCTGACTATGCCACTCGGCGCGGCGCGCTTCCTCCTCCTCCTCCTCCGCCTCATCCATCGCCGGCAGCGGCGACGGCGGCGGCGAGCGGCCTGGCGCCTGCGGCACGCGCATGTGTACTCTTTCTCTCTCTCTCTCACCCATATACGACTCAACTCCAGTCAGCCTGACTATCCCTCTGCTCGCTCTCTCTCTCTGTATATCGATGTAAGTGTGGCTCTGTCTGTATATGTGTGTGTGTGTATTTCACCCTCTCGCGCCCTCTCTTTTCTCCGTCTCGGTCGGATTCTTTTTCCGCGCCGCCCTCCTTCCACCCTCTCTCGCAATGCGACTCCCTGGGGCTCGCTCTCGGTTCTCGCTTGCCGCGCTTCCCTTCCAGAAGCTAGAGCAGCGCCAGCAGCGGTAGCAGGAGGAGGAGGAGTCGACCGGAGGGATCCTTCGACGTCTGGCGCTCACAATAGTCATTCACCCCTACTCCTTACTACTCCCCCATCCCCCCCCCCTTTCGCTCCCTCTCTGCTGACGTTCTTACCCTCGATTTCCTGCGCTATACCCTTTCCTTTCGACCTTATTTCTCTTGGACTTTTCTTTCGATTCTCCCTCTCTCTCTCTCTCTCTCTTACTCTCTTTTCTTATACATTCTTTTTTAATGTCACGTTGTCGTGCTCGCGTGTGTTCCTTTGCTTATTTTAAACGGAGAGTAGAGAGAGAGAAAAAAAGAGTGTGCGTTTCCTTTTGGACTTTTCAACCCTGTTTAGAGAGCTAAATTCACTTTAGAGGGAGTTAAGTGGATTTGAATGTAGTATACGGATTTAGGAAGAAGTCGTTATAGCAAAAAACAAAAAAATATATATCAACCTGTTTTATTTAATGATGGAAAGTATTTTGCGATATTGGTCGATTTGTAAGTTTTATTATTTTATCAAACATGTCGATGTATAAGATTTTTGTAATGATCATGTAGGTTTGATTTAAAAATTTAACGAAATACAAAATCTGTCGGTAATCAATCAAAGATAAATAATTCAATTATCCAATTTACCGCTTGTCCTTTAGTCATTTCATGGCACTTTCACCATAAAGCAAACTCATCGATTACTCTCGCTTTAAACGAAAGCAGAGGAGAAATTTAAATGTTCTCCAATGAATAACCGTTATTAGACAAATTTTTCTCCTACAATTCTTTTCTTCAGCCCAGATATTCCCTCCAGTTCGCTTAGCAGCTGTCCAAAACGAAGATTTTCTCTCTCCCTACTGCACTACTTTTTATTTCATTCGCAATTTCACCATCTTATTCTTGACACACTTTTTTGTATTATTTTTCTTTCCGCTCGTTTAAATCATTATAAACGCTCGGCGTAGAGGAATGAAAAAAAAAATTCTCTCGGCCAAGTTCTTTTCAAAAGGGCTTAATGAAAATTAGTATACTTTATATACAAATATTTTACTTTCCCATTCAAGCCCGGCTGCTTTTCATTAAATGAAAATACTCCATTACACCTTGTAGTTTCGGCACTTATTATTAAAAAGTGAGCGAACCCTCAAAGCAAAGCAATTAATTTAAAATCGTGACAATACGAAAAATATCCACTTCTACAGCCATCTCTTTAACGTTACGTTATTTAAGGAAAAAAATTCTTGCCGCTCCGTAACACTTCAATAAAAAGGCAAAGAGAAAAATCATAATTACGTACTTGAAATTCCACTGACGCTTTCTTTTTTAATATACACCATCGCCATAAATCAGCAACACGCCATAAAATACCCAAATAACATTTTAATAAGACTCGATTTAGAATCGCAATATCACCCCATAAAAGCATCCGACGAACATCTCGCATTTCTCCAGCTTACGCCAACTGTAACTTATCCCGCGCGCCGCAAACAACGCGCGGCTCTTCATTTTTTTGTCCTCCTCGCCCGAACGAGAAATATACAACCTCCTCGTCTTCTGACATTCATAATTACCTGTTAAGAAACAAGCTGGCCATTTTAGGTCTCATTTCCCGGATATACCAGCGGTGCGCTGCTAGGCCCAGTTCCCCTCTCTCCTCTTCCAAAACCTTTCCCCTTCCAGCACACGCGCGTATACGTAGTATATATACTTTTGTGCGGAAGCGGCCCAGTAAATTGCTCCGCATGAACGTTAACCCCCGAGGGAATTCACTACCTGGCCTTCTGATCCTGGCCCAAGCGTTCCCTGTCGTTCATTCTCGCCCGTTGAATTTAATGGCGAGCACCGCTGCATCTCTTACTCTCTCATGCACGCGCTCCTTTTCCTACCCTTCCCCTACTTTTAAAAACATCCCGGCTCTCTCGCACAATCGCCTTAATGAAGTTTTAAGCTTAGAGCTCTGACTTTTCAGCGAAAAGTGCTCGAATTATTTTTCCTTTTCAGTTTTCACGTTTCCAGGGTGTAAGAAGTTTTCACCTTCTTTTTTTTCCTCTTCGATGCTCTTTTTTTTTGTAATTTTCCTAAGTACTTAATCCTCGGAATTGACGAAGAAAAAAAAGAGGTTGTTTTTCATTTATTTCCAAAACGCCTATTTTTTAACGCGCGTTGGCGTATATATTTTACGGGATAAATTTGAAAAATAATCTGTTTACTTAATATCACTTAGAATCGGGAATATTAGCCAACGTACGTTCGGAAACTCTCTCGGGTGTATGTGTATGCGATGAAAAACGAAGAGAAATCTCTAGCGGCCTCTATCTCTCCTCAGTCTTCAAACAGCAATTACTCTCACTTTTTCCCCTCCAAATATATGATTTCCGAACTAAAAGAGGAAACAAACGAGAGAGAGAGAGAGAGAGAGAGAGAGAGATCGATGAAGGTGTACAGCATGAAAAAACGGGCCAATGACTTGCGCGACAAGAAGAGGGATGAAGAGGAGAAGGAGGAGGGAGGGAGAAAAGGTCCTGGGATTTCTTTCGGAAAATGATTTACGAAGGAAAGTTTCACCGAACGGCCTTCGCGATGAAATCGCAGTAGTGCATCGGTTTGTCTTATCTACCTGCGAGGGCAACCAGATCTACTGGCTTCCCTGCCTCCTCCGACAATAGTTTCAAGAGCTTCCAACCGATGGAACGAGGTTCCGTCCATAAAATTTCAAAGTATTAGGCCAACGGCAAGTTCCGTGAGAAATTCGTTCAAGGCGGAAGGAAACTTTAGAGGGAGAGAGCCGAGGACGCGGCTATTTTATTGGGTTTCGGGAAAAAAACTCTCTGCTTGTGCCTATTTTCTAAAAGTACTCGGTAACTCGATCAACCGGCTATTTTTATGCGATAATTATGAAGTGTGCTCTAATCCTTTTATATTCAAGATCGATAGTGATTTTATTGTCTTTATCTTTGGATGGTACTTATTGTTAAAGTATTATTTGAATGTTGGCATGTTGATTGTCGAGATGATAGTCATCTGAAATCCGATAAGCGATGATTACAATCCATAAGTGTTTGTCGTAGAGGCAGTATAAGAAAATAAATTTTAATCAAGCAATATAAGTATTTAAGAAAAAATTTACGATAGTCCAAATACCACTACACCTGTCCATATATACACTTTGAAGCTACCTAGGAACACGCGTATTTTTTATATTTAAAAAGCTTTCGTAGCCTGCTCATTTCTTTTTGCCCCTCAACTCTGTAGCTTTGAGCTTACGGTCAGCGCCGCATGCACGAAGTACTTGCAAAAGTAGCATCACGCCCCGGGTTTGAACGTGCGAGTGGGACAACTTGTGGGGCCCTTTAAAGCCTCATAGCAGCGGGTGGGGGGTAAAAAGTATCCGTTCGCCAGAGCAGAAGCAGTATCGTCGCGAATAGACCTTTAACGACTTTCGTTCGCTTTGAGTACGTCAATTTCCATTGGAAGCCTATTCGGAGAACCGGTAGAGCTTTAGCAATCGAGAGAAGCACGCAAATTTCCAAGTGCGCAAAAGAGCGTACTCTGCTTATTCCTTTTTATCTACGGAGCCTCTGCCTCTCGCCGCTTTTCTTTCAGCCGAGTATACCGCCCACGATTCACTCGGTCGCGCGAAAACGTTAGCTACGATGGATATATTTTTAAAATTTTATTTTCCCCTTTTTCTTTTCGCGGTATCGTTTGATTCGAAAGCAGGAGCTTAGACGCGAAAAAGAAGTAGGTAATTCAACATATGGGCTTTACTACTTTTTCGACGTTGGACAAGGTTACTTTACAACTGCGCTTAAAGAAGGAGAATTTTGAAATGTACCTTTGATAGAGCAGTTTCCAACGCAGATAGCAGTACAAGCTGGTTTCCATCTACAAAGTTTCCAGTCGTTATGTCGTGAATCTTTTGCATACCCGACTAAATCGCAGTAGACGTTTATGCGAAATTCGAATGCGAACACTGGGCCTTGCTAGTTTTTTACTACCAATCAAAATACAAGCACTGATTTGCCTAACCAAACTACCGAACGTACTCTCTCTCTCTCTCTCTCTCTCTCTCTCTCTCTCTCTTCGGAACGTTTGGTAAGCTCTATCAACAGTAGAGCAGAGTGGAGCTGTAGTCTTTAAAGATCGCCAAAACAAAATACCACATTAATGCAGGGTTTGGAAAATAAACATCCAACGATTAAAATAGAAATGCTGAATTTTAATATTCGGAAAAAATAAGCAATTTGAAAATTTTTGCATTTATTTTGCATTTTACAGCAGTTGGATGCTTTAAAGATATAACGCTTTGATTGCTGAAAATTTTGTAATCGCCTGGGCGTTAAAAATAATAGGTTATTGCGCCTGTTTTAACTGCATAATGCAAAATATTCAAATTTGAGTATTAAATTTCGGAAATGATAATTTTAATGGGATCTTTTATGTTTTAAATGAAATAATTTTATTAAGGCTGCACGCGGGCTAACTAGTTTATTTAACGCATAAAATTTGTTTTTATACCTGCAGCCATTTCAGCGTCCTTGTTTATTATTACTTTTGGTTTCGGTCATCCTCTGTATTATACAAACTCATTATTTATCTTCAATAAATATCGAAATTTAAAATATACTCAACGATCACTCCATACGACAAAGCTTTATCTTCAAGAATAAATATACATGTAACTGCTAATATAATTTAAGTGAGGAGCATTAAAGATCAGATTATTGCCTTTCCCAGCATAAAATTTTTGCCGTGAATTTTAGGGTATCCGGAAGAGAGGAGGCAAGCTTTTACGGTAGCCCCATAAAACCTTTGATTTACGCAACAGTTATAATCTATCCTAGACCAGGACAGAGAAAATGACGGCTAACGAGCTATATCGTCCCCTAAGTCACAAAGTGGGTTTTCCTTCTCAAACATTTTTTTCTCCTCGTTTCCTACACATTAGACTGATAAAAAGGAACGAAAATTTAAGGTTTCACGATAAGCCCAATGACCGCTTTAAAGTAGCCCAAAACAATTTTATCGAATTTTCTCAATTTCATCAAATATATAAGGTAATCTCCCTCCTACAACTGGCGCGTACGCTGCTATTCCCAAGTCGCTCTTCAATCATTAAAAACCAACAGACGTGACATAGGTAGTTCTCCAACGTTATGCTCTTCAAAGCCAAAGCCAAACAGGCGTAACGCTGGGACACAAGAGGCCAGAGAGAGAGCGCAAAAACGTGCGAGCGTAGAGCCCCCCGGACATATTTCTTCCCGGGAAAAACTGGCGTTTTACATCCCCAACTGTAAAACGGCCCTCTCCATCGCTCGCTTGTGTGTGTGTGTATCTGTGTGTGCCGTTAGCTCTCTGGTGCTCGGGGACACACAGGCCGCCAACGTCAGCTCGCGCATGATTCATGCGCGCAACGCCAGCAGGCCCGTCATACTTCGCTCGCAGCGGACGCGCGAGAAAATCTGTTACGGCGATTTAGTGCTAACCCACCCCCCCCCTTCTCACTTGGGGTCGCACGAGAGGGATACCCGGGGCCGAGATGCATCGTTCCCGGCGAATAAAGTCTTCGGCAAAGTCCGTTTCCAGCGTATACGGGCCGCTCTTTGCGCCTCGCTTATATACCCGCCCCCGCTCGCGCCATTTCGCTTCTCTGACTCGCCGGCAATTTATTAACAGCCGTACTTCCGCTGCCCCTTGTCGGTATATCACTTCGCGCCTGAACTTGCGAATAGGTGTTAGCGCGGGTTTTGTTTCTGGGTTTTATTTTTCTTTTTTCGGTTTTTTTTCGCAACTTCGTTTGTTTTTTAAGAAAGATAGAACAAAGAATTGAATAATGAGCCACGATTAAAATTTTTAAGAAATTTCACTGCCGTTGATAATGACTTTTATATGCTTGAATTTCTCTTTTTTTTTCTTTATCGTCAACTTACGCGGATCGAATATGTTATCCGCGGGCGAGTAATCAAACAAGACACCTGGGCACCGTCGCTCGAACTTTCAAGTTGTATTCAGTTTCCGCCAAAGCTCGGGTAATATGTCGCTCTCTCCTCGCGGGACTTTGGAAATTCGGCCGCATGAATATGCATACGGCCATTTTTTCCCCAAAAACTTTTGCTTACTTAAAGCACAAAACAGAGCTTGCACGACCCGCTGTTTTCTCGTCATCTCTTCTTACCCCTCCCCTCTCCGCTCTCCATCCCACGGCGAACTTGTTAAAGTTTTGCCGTTTCTATTAATCTTTGCGCTTTTGTATTTAACGCCAAAGTTTTAGATTTAAGAAAATATTTTCCAAACTTGATTCCTACGAATTAAGCCCGACCTCAGCCCCCCAAAAATAAGTTTGACCTCGCAAGAATGAGCTCGCAAGAAAAAAGAACGATGGAGAGCCTGAAACAAAAACGAAGGCACACACGCGCGAGCTTATATTTCACGAGAGTGAAGCAATTAAAAAAGAAGGGCCAAGAAAAATAGCTTGAAAAGCAGGCAGGCAAACATAATTTAAATTCAATTATTTAGCTGGTAAGCCCGTGAAGGGAGACAGAGCAGCGCGTACATTTGCCGACGCAGGTGGCTTCATTAAGCTCGCGCGCGCACAATGAGCGAATTTTCATCCAGCCCATTAAAAGCGCTACTCCGCGCGTATATAACCTGGCCATACACAACTCTCCCGAGCCCATACGCCTTATTTATTCGCCTTTATCTCGGGCATCGTTAGAAGCCGACAGGCTTACCCTTCTTTTAAATATATACGTCAATTATCGAGCGTGTGCGCGCAAACGAAAAACGAGGACGAGCTATCTCGCGTCGCGACGAAAGAGCAAAAAAGCTCGCCGAACATGAGCGGCTAGCGCGTCTTTTTTTTCCTCTCTCTCTCTCTCTCTCTCTCTCTCTCTTTTTTTGTCAATACCCTCATCACTTCGATGGCACTTTGAATTTGCATCATAAGTGATAATCGCCAAGTGGCGCGCTCTATTTATCGCCAAGTAGCGAGATCAAAGCATGGAATTTAGCGCTACGTTTAATTGTCTTTTGGAGAAATTAATTGGATACGTGCTTTGTTGGAAAATTTTGAGCTTTTACCTAAGAGCCAAGCAGCCGAGAGGCAAATGTTTAATAACAAATGCGTTGCTCGGCTGGTTAAGCTCGCTAGTTTCAATCACGAAACACTTCAATTTCGTTTTAACGAACAACATATACGAGCGAACTAAATAACTGCGCATCTCCAGTGTAAGGTGTTATATAAGATCGCAATTATTTACGTGCGAGCCGAGAAAAGCGGCAATTAATTTTATTCAACTCAATCTCCAGCCATGCATAGCCGGAGGGTCAAGCTTACAGTACTCGGCGTAATTTCCTAATTAATAATCGCGGGCTTATCATAATTCATGGAAAAGTGACTCGAAAGAGAGAGCGAGCGAGCGAGAGAGGAGGGGGTGGAGACCGTCTGCGCGTACACCCTTTCAATTAAAGCACGCGCCCGCCGAGCTTAACTACGCTCCCCGGAATTTCAAGTCCATTCATTTCCTCGCCTTTCTTCTCTATCCCCCTAGTGCGTGCGAGAGTACGGGATCCTCAACTTGGATCTATGAGCTAAATGAATGATGTAGGTACTGGCACGAGAGAGAGAGAGAGAGAGAGAGAGAGAGAGAGAGAGAGAGAGAGCACCATGTGATCGTACATATTAATTTCTCTCGACGTCCAACGCATTTGCTTGACGCTTTTCCCTCCTCTCTCTCTCTTTCTCTCTCTGCTGACATTTTTTTGTTGGACGATAAAGCAGTCTGGCAGCTTGACTCGTGATGCTTGGAGATTAGGGAACTCTTTTTTCGCGTGGAACTGTAGTTTGCCGGACTGGCTAAACTGGCTGGAAAATTTTATGCGGGCTCTGTGAAGCGAAAAAAGAGGCCCGGGCTCAAATTAAGATTGGACCTGGATAGCGGGATAAATATTTGTATTTTGTTGCATATTCCTTTTGACGCAATTGCCATGTGCTCTTTTCGCAATTTTCTTTATTTATTTATTTATTTTGTTTTTTTTTTAGATTTTGTTATATTTATTTGACCAAGATTATTAGGTCGTGACCTACTTAATAATTTTAGTAGGTGTATTACGTAAAATATTTTACTATTCGAATAACGTTTTCTCTGGTTATTGTGGACTTGTTTTGTCTATACTGCTATTGCGATCTGTAAAAAGCATCGAAAAAGTATGATAGATGAATTTAAGTGACGTAAACAGTTGCTGCTTTCGCCATTTAATATCTCTATTTCAATTTTGACATGATAGAACTTGCAATAAAATAATTTTTAATAAAGATATGTCATAGCTAATATCAAAAATAAACGTATATAAAAATTGAATGAAACAATGTGTCATATTTAAAAAGAATTACCGATAGATTTAATTATACAAATATGTGTTGTCGTTTAAATGAATGTTAATGTGCATCACTTTATCAAGAGCTGTATGTATTATCAGTAATACAACTATAATACCGATTTATTATTGACTTTTAAAAAGAATTGTATAATGATAATTAACCAACGTTAATCCTTTTTTTCTCGAAATTTCAACCGCATAAAAAAACCCAAAATGTTTTATTGACGTGTTTTCAAAAATAAATGCAAAAAATATATTTTTATTTTAACAACTTTTTACATTTATTAGCAAACAAAACTTGAAATCCTAATTCAATACGTGTTATCTTCTCGAGTATTCTAACAAAAATAAATCCTATTCTCCTCCCAAAATAAATCTTTAGCTCTAAAACCTAGAAAAAAGAGAGAAAATCAAAGAGTCGCAATGCTTGCAAAACAAACGCACGTGTAAAATCAGCCGGGGATTTTCCAAGAGGTATAGGGTGGAAAAAAGTTCGCAGCCGATCGAAAACTTACCGAGGATTACGCAACTAAAAGAATCGTCGACAAACCTTCGTTTCGCTGCTGTTTTTTTTTCTCTTTCAGAGCGTTGTGCTCAAGTAAAAAAGAAGAGCTTCGATGCGCCTGGGGAAAAATGTATTACCGCTTGAGGGAGTAACACAACGACAACAGTATCTTTCTGGACGTACGCCAAACCGTGGCCAGTTCCGTTCAAAGGCAAGTGTTCCTCTTGCTCTCCCCCCCCCCCCCCCCCTACTCTCCCGTACAAAGCTTTTCGCGCGCATATAAACCTGGGATTTGTGCGTTTGAATGTGAAAAACGCTCCGAGACGCTACCGAGACGAGGATAAATCGACAGTTTTTCCCTTTACTTTTCTTTGGACGGTTTCTGATCTCGTTTGAATCTGGCATGCCCGGTCAACTTCTGTGCTGTTCTCGTTGCTTTGTTGTTTCAGGGGGAAATCGATGTTTATGGTGAAAGCAATTATTTTATTATTGGAAATTTTTTTTAACTTGCCAGTTATATTTCAACGTCTCTGATTGTTTATTATCAACAGAATTTGATCATTTACAATTTCGTACCAAAACGTACAGATCGCAACTTTGGTTTTAACAACTTTGGTTTTATTTATTATTAGATTCAGAATTTAATGTAAAATTTAAGAGGCGAGCGCGATTCATAGCTGTTTCCCTTCATTTTCCGTCAAGCTAAAAACACGCTTATATATCACGCTTAGTTTCGTCAATGAAATACGCGACAATTGCCAACTGAGCCAGTGCCAGTCTGACGATTGACATGGATTTGTCGATTTTTTTTTTCATTGTTTACGGGATGCAAATATGCGTTTGAGAGCTTTTATTAACAAACGTACTGTAATGCAAGATAAAGCTGAAGCTTTTTTTTGACGCATTGTAATCGTAAACGTAAAGGTTGAAATAAAAGGCGCCTATTTTTTGTCAGAAGCCAAAGAACTAACGAAGTAGAACGAAAAATGTTTTCAAAGGAAATGAAATTTCATTTGTTCGTACATTTCAGTTACAGACATTTTTTGGTTTTAATTCGATATTCAAACTCCAGTGATGAATATCTTATATTTTCTATTTTTTATTTTTTTTTTATGTGACAGAAAATGATTTTACTCGTCGCCAACTTTTCATGTCGGCTTTATATTTATAGCGGATAGTAAAAAAAACACCGAGACACTTATTTATAACAAGAATTATTGATTTTAACTTTTGCAAAGTAAATAGCCGTCATTAATTCAACGGCTCTCGCAACTTAATATCTCTTGTATCAATTATCCACTTCAATTAATTACAGCGGCACGCATTATTTTCCACACACCCAAGAGAGAGAGAGAGAGAGAGCGCCTCTAATACCATCGCCGTTTATCTACCGTTAATTACACGAATTTATAGCCCTCGAAGTCAATTTTCCCCCTTGCAGAATATTAAAAGGCAATAAAAATAATGAAATTCCTGTAGATTGATTGGTACCGCGAGCACTCCGTCAGCAGCTTGTCAAACAAAATAGCCCGAACAATTCGCTGAGATACCTCGATTGCTCCTAAACACAAGCATTCTCTTCGCCACAGCTTTGCCATGGGCATAGGCCAGCAGAGAGATATATACGGTGGAGGGGGCCTTTAGCAAGAGGGACGCGCCACATACGGCCGAAATAAAGCGTATATACACGTACACAGAGAGGCGGTGTAGTTCGTCTCCATATCTGCTGGCAACAGTCGGCGCAACTTGCGACAGAATAGTTCGCGAGCTAGAGATGCCCTCGCGCGCTAACGCATACGTATACACGGGCTTGACAGCCTGACACTAATCTCTTTGGCCGCAGGCCCGCGCATATCGTGTACGTTTGTATGTGGATGTATGTGTGTGTGTGTGTCTCTTCTCTCTCTCTCTCTCTCTCTCTCTCTCTCTCTCTCTCTCTCTCTCTCTCTCTCTGTCTTCCACGTTCTAGGCGAGCGCAAGAGTAAAAGTTCGAGCACTATACATTTTACTCTTGGCTCTAGAGCCAGATTTATGTGTGCGCACGGGCTAGCCGAGTGTCAAGAAGCTTTTCCCTCCTTTCCCTCCCCCCTTCCCGGTCCTCTCTTTTTTTTGTCCACGCGAGCGCGAGCTTGCACGCTTTAATGCATATTTAATTATTCTTTCCCGTTTTCTATCTTTGCGCGACTGATTAAACGGCTTTTTTCCCTCTTTATTAGCTTTGGCATCGCTTGGGCAAGCTAGCGAGTGCGCCGACGGCACATTTGTGTCACTTAACGTTGCGAAATCTATCGGGTTATTCGCCTGATTACGCGTACGTGTTATTGGCAAATTTTGTATGCTATTTTCATTGATGTGTTATTAGACTCGAAGTTATAAAACATTTTTAACCGCAATTTTGAAACTTTGAAATCAATAGTAAAGAAAAAAAGTCGCGCGCGGAAAAAGCAGATGCTAAAGTCCTACAAATGCATCGGGCAAATCCCGTGATCGATTGGAATCTTCATCCTACTCCCCCTGACTTTTCCGTTCTTCTCAAACGTGCGGGGCGGATGGGGGAGGGGGACGTTCCTATTCGTACGCGACACGTCGGATTTGCGAATCCGAGATTGCTGAATTCGCGAAGGAGGAAAAGTCGAGCGTGCATTTGATCAGCACGCAGACACGGTCGATAAACTGCCGTCGCCGTTGCCGCCGACGACGACGACGACGACGCAGCCCGCTGCGTCTCGCGAAATATATAATCGTCGCCGACGCCGTTTCCGGCTCCGAAAATTGTTTGGCAAAAAGCAAGTCGTTTCGCTTGGGACTGAGAAAGCTTGATAAGTCCGGCTGTCTGGTAATAAGTTTCGAGGAAAAGAATTGAAATTACACTGAGAAAAATTGTAGGGTAAAAATTACTATGTGTCTTAGTAAACCCCGGACATCGATGCATTTTGATGAAATTTACACACAAACTGGCCG
>JAPYYQ010000985.1:0-43133 GCA_030522585.1 Anagyrus pseudococci | reverse complement strand
TATAATGTGGTGGGTGTCGAGCGTGTGCGTATAGTGTGTATACACTGTGTATGCGTGCGCGCGCAGGCCGCTAAAGTAGAGGAAAAAGAGAGACGCTCGTGCGTGTTCGTATGTGAGTCACTCACGCTGAGTTTTGTGAGTGTGTCAGAGAGAGAGAGAGAGAGAGAGAGAGAGAGAGAGAGAGAGAGAGAGAGAGTGCGGCGGGGCTGCGCCAGAGTGGTGAGCTGGTGAGGACTGAGGAGCAGCAGCGGCGGAATGAGAGCGCTCAGTTAGCCCAGCACAACGATCGAAGTCGTGCGCATATTTCCAGAGCGCTTCCGTGTCTTTCCTCTTCTGCCGAGGCAAAGAGAGAAAGAGCGAGAGAGAGAGAGAGAGAGTGTGTCCGTGTGCGTGCGAGAGAGAGAGAGAGAGGAGTTTAGAGAAGAGAGTCGTATTCGGAATCTCCGAGAAGCCAGAGCACGAGCCTCTACGCGAGCTCGGCTTCCATCCCAGTCTGGCTCGTTCGACAAGCAGGCCTCCACGGCGACGGCGGCAGTGCGCCTCGACAATCCTCGCGATCGAGCCACCCGTAGACAACACGTCTCTTCCAGATTCAATGTGTATGGCGAGACAGGTAAGCGAGCGACAAAGAAATCACCAGCTACTATAGCCCCCCTATCGCAATCGCTCCGCTTTGCGCCAGACGCGCCTATACACGGGACATCCCCCTTGGAGAGAACGCGGAGCAGCAGCAGTAGCCGCGCTCCCAATGACAACTGCCTAAAGCCTTCTATCGCGCTCGAGGAAAACGCCGCCCCTCGCGTGTGCTAGAAAGTCAATCGGATCGCGCGATAGCCATGCGGGAACACACACCGCAGCTGCTGTTGCTGCTGCTGTTACATACTCGCGCAGTCGCGATCGCCTTGCGTATTCGTCGTTTAAAAGTCAACGCCGACGTCTGTGAGTCTCTCTGCTCCCCGAAATTAACGAATAGCCCGTCTCGTATTATTTCCTTCTCTTCGCTACCGCCTCTTCCTCCTCGACCGTACGCCGCTATTCTCGTTATATTCTCGGTGGGCTACGGCAAGCCGTGTACGGGCGAGGTCAGGACGAGGCCGCCTTATTTGGGTTAATGCCCTTTAGGCGTGCCAGTCCTGAGACTATTGCCACTCGCGCACTTCGCTTTTTGCCTCCTGCCCTTCTCTCTCACTCACTTCTGCGCCCTCTTTTGCTTTTCTCCTCGACGACACTGACCATTTCTTCTCCTCTCTTGCCTGCACGCACAGCTCTCCGCCTGTCCGGCCAGCTTTTTGCCAACGCAGAGGCCGTTTGCCATTTGAAAAACTTTCTTACGATTAAACTTGTCTTCGACTTTTCCTCGGGATCATAATTCATAAATGTTTGAATATCGAAAATAGGAGAAATGGCAATTTATACTGAAATTATGTTTTTGCGATGGATTTTTTGCAAAAAAAAACGCGAGTTTTGCCTCTTACAACTAAAAGTATCCTTATGTATTGCTATTGGTTGTACGTAACAATATATTTTATGAAGAATTAACATTTAACAAAAATAAACAAAATTTAATGCAATGTCTTTACATTAACTTAAAATTAATTTTAAAAACAGCATACAACAGGTATTTATTCCTTAACAAAAAAACAAACATCTAAATCCTGTAAAATAAAATTTTTACTTTAGTAACTAATATAATTCATGGCCAAGTCTACAATTATTTTGAGGTTAGAGGTATAAAAGTCAATCTCGAATAAGTTTAATAGTAGTTAAATAATTATAAGTAACAAAAAGTAAAAACTTCTTTATTTCCTAAATTTTCTGGAAGTTTTTCAGCTTCTTTGTTGAATAGTAAATTATTCTTTTGTTATGGACTTCTATCAACGCTTGAATTCTGTTTAAGCTAGATAAACATGCCCAACAAGTAAAATGTATACGCGTATTCACACGTGCAGTTTTTAATTTTCGTTTGGTAATGTAAAGATTTCAAAGGATTCAGAAAATAATTGAAGACTAATAATTCGATAGACGATAGTATTAACTCTTGATTTCCTGCATAAACAAATAACAATACGTCGAATCATAAAGCACTATGCGAGCATAACGGAATAAGCTCCGTAAAAGCTTAGTACATGAAGGCATTTTCCCTAGTCAATCGATCAAAAATGCAACGGCTGATCTCTCTAGAATTTAATGAGTATGATGTAGCCGGGTAGTTTATTATATATCATAATTACGATATTATTAATATGGCTTCAATTCCACATCAAATTTAAAGTAATCGATTGTAAGAAGACTTCCTTTAAATTTGTTTTAAAATTTAAAATTTAATTTTTTTATTGTGAGCGGCATTGGGTTTTAGCTTGCTTACACGAAAGTTACATGGATTACCAGAACATAAAATGTGGATTTAATAAGTCTTAAGTGTATGGTGAATTTTCTAATCACCGTAATGAGTGGGGTACCTTTCAATCCTCACGACTCGACCCCTTATCAATTTGTCGCGCCCTAATAACCTAGTAACCTAGTTTTGGGGTATCGATTCCTCTGTACCTCCGGTACTCTCAAAATACTTTATATTTAACATCGGTATCGTACGATTGCTTTCATTTTCAATCAGTGCGTTTTTATGGTAATACTTTATACCTTTACATTACATCTTATAAAACTTCGAGTATTCAAATACTTATGAAACACAAGTCAATTGGCGTTAGGATTAGGGAGTTTCTCTTAATTACAGGAAAATACACGTAGCCGGATAAATAATAATTAATCATAATTTCAATACAATTATAAAATGATGAAAATAATGCTTCTAGCACGACGTCGCGAAACGTCTGCTTTTCACAAGGAATACTGACATGAGAAACATAAACTTCTCAACAGAGGATAAAAATAAATTTTTAGTATTTATCCAACAGCTGTTTTTTTTTCTTTTTAATTTTATGTGCTTGCTGTTTAAACGTATGCATTGTTTGCATTTAGAACCAAGAGTTATAATACTTTTCCATCTTAATTGTTCTTGAGATTGGCAGTATTTGATATTCTTATTTAAATTCAATTCTTATTCTTATTTATAAATAACAGGCACTTGTGTTTCTGGTAAAAAACTTCTTGTCTTATTGATTGTTCGTCTTACTTGAAATATTATTCGTAAACAAAAGAGTAATAAGACAAATGATAGTAGTAGGATAAAACAGTGACCGAGGAACTGAGCGAATACGCGAATGCAAAGGTGAGCGATAGATTGAAGGTGTATGGGAGGCAGAAGAAAAGAAGCGTAGGGAGAGCAAAAAATAGGAAAGTCTGTTTCAACGTTGCGGTAGTGGTAACGATAGCGGTGGCATTAGCAAAAGCCCGGCGTTTCGCCGTTGCCTTCACGTAGTTATTTTCATCCGGTCGCCATTACTGCCCCAGATTCTTCGGGAACGAGAGAAAAAGAGAGAAAGAAAGAGAGCGAGAGAAAGAGTGAAAGAAATAGACAGATAGATAGTATGTGACCCTCAACGGAGTACAATCTGTCGTGGGCAGAGAGAAAGAGGGAGGCTTCCGAGGGGCAGCGACAAAGAGTTCGATTTGCCTTTGGCTCTTGGAGTAGGTGTCGGCCATATGTGATCCAAGCCCGCTACCCGATATTCTTTCCAACAATAGCTCTTTTCCTGCCTTTGCTAAGTTAACCAACTATGGTTAGCTCCGTATCTCTTTCATGGTAAATGCTAATTGTCGTTATTCGACATTTCTTTTCCTTCTCATCCACCTTATACCTAGTCTACTCTTCTTTCACGACACTATACGTAAAATGTTTGTAATTTCTTCTTTTTTCAATTAACTTTGAACGAAGCAGATGCAAAGTAATATAACTAGATTTTGTTGTCACATGATAATTTACTTAATTTATCACATTCAAGTCAGCGTAGTCCCGCAAAAGTATCAAATCATTAAAAAGTCATGGTTATAGTTTTTTTTTATCTGGGCTTTTTCTACTACCTCGAAGTTTCTCAGTCAGTCTCGCCCTCGCTCGATTCCGCTTACTGCACGATTAGTTTTAGCAGCTTATCTGAATTTCATGACTTTTTTTCGTAAAGCCTCGTCAAATGGGATGGTTGGGGGAAAAAAATAAGAGAAAGTGAAAACAGTGAAAAAGAGCCGAGTAAAAAAGCAGGCATTAACTGCGTGTTCGCGTGTGTGCGGTAATGTAATGTACGAATTGGTATTTTAGCGAGAGTATAAAGTACGAATTCTTGGAAAGTAAAGACAGTAGACCAATAGAGCAACAGCTCATCGGTGATATAATCTACACTGTTTACGACCTCTTGAGCATACTTAAAACCGATAATTCTAGGGCTGCTTGATGTGATGTCGAGGTCTCTTCTACCGAAAAAAAGGTTCAGATAAAAATACAATTAATAATCTTAAAATTTTAAAATATTTATACTCTCTCGACCATCACGCAAAATATTAAAGTCGACAATGTACTTGGCCTTCAGGGCTCTAGTTCATTCGTTAATTTTTAACGGTATTAAAGTTTTATATTTACTCTGGTAATTTATGATCGCCGGAAATGATTAAACTCTAAAAAAAGAATCTAACTGTCAGAGATGGAGCAAAATAATGTGTCGTTCTGAAACATACAAAAAAGTGTTTCGCCTCGTCACAGAGGAAGTCTTGTATTAATAAAAAAACTTTTATTGTTGAGATTTTGTGTCCAAAGTTTTTATCAAAAATATTATTTATAAAATTATTTTAACAACTACACGGTCACATGATTCATAAAAATACATTAATTTTGTATAAGAATAACAAACATTGCGTATTTTATTAATATTGAATAATTTTTTATGTTCAGAATACACAAGTTATATCTTATTTTCTTAAAGTATTATTTACATAAAATATGTACTGATGTTTATTTGCATTCCGGTTTTAACCCAAAAATTACGTTAAAACTGGAGGAGTAAGGAACTGTTTGATTTTTACTGGCAAAGATGTTGAAAATGTTTACGAAATTAGCTTGTACGTATACATTACATGGTGTTTATCGTAAATAGAAAAGATGGCTTGTGTTCAGTTACCATGAAACTAATCGAATACACGTTAGAGGCGGAAATGGTAACAAACTGAACTTGAAATTATTATCGGATCAGTCGATAACGTAATAATAATAAATGAATCATCAGCTGGAAGGAGCGATAAAGATCTTATCTTTTTTGATATTAAAGAAAGAAGACAGTGCAGGAAAAAACGTAACAAGCACTCGCGATAAAAGCAAAAATCGTTGAAACAAGAGGGATATGAATCACACCTGGGGTTAATCTCGAAGAATCTATTAGCGGTGCGCGTAATCGAGATAAGAAAAAGAAAGCCGAAACGGATATAGTTTAGATAAAAGACAGCGCAATCTCTCGTGATCGCGGACTTCTATGCTTGACCAACGTGCCCGAAACGATAAATACACGAGTAAAGCAGGGTGATCTCTTTATTTGCAATTCCTAATGTGCCTACTGTTTTGTTTTGTTTTTTTTTTTTTACAACGTAGCATAATTACGTGATTGTTTTATTAACAAAAACTGATATTCGAGAAAAATTTTGTAAAAAGAAATCATACTGCCAGATTTACACGGCACGAGCATTATACATCAGGACTTGTTGACCAAGAAGAAAATAATAAAAAATATTTTGAAATCCGACGTCACTATCTCTTCATTCAATCGAATGTAAAGACAATTGTCCGGCAGCGCTATAGGAGCAAGAAAGACGATGATGCTCGTAGAATGCAACGCTGCAAGCTGGGTGGGCGTAAGGAGCTTAGCTCTGTCGAGGCGATAGCTAATTTTTCAACGATTTCTTAATGGATTCAATTGTATTAAAAATCAATACTAAAATTAAAAAATCTCTCTTATAAGACATTTTGGCATAGAAACCTAGTTTTTACGATACAAAACATTAAGCTTTTAAATGCTGTTTTTAGATACTGGATCATCGGAAATTTTTTTATTATTTTTTGACAGTGAAATTCCCAGTAAAATTTGCGTTGACAATGATCGATTAGGAAAAGCTTTGAACAGAATTGCGTTTACTTTCCCGCATCAATATAATGGACTAATATTTAATTATACTGATGCGGTTTTTGTGGAAAGAAAGAGAGGATGATGGTGACGAAGACGATAGGCTTGACGTAGGTATAAAAGTCAAACGCCGCGCGCTGACGCGACGTCGCGCAATATCAATGTGGCTTGTCGTGACGTCCGTCGAGTGAATATGAGAAAGCGTTTCTAAAAATTAAAAGATAACATACGCATCCTTTTTTTTTGTGTACATCATAAACTCTTTATGAAAGATGTTAATCAACTAAAAAAATTGCTGAATAGTTGAGTAAATGGACGGATGTATGCGTAATTTGGTATATAAATGCTAAAAGGTTTATTGTCAGAAGAAAATTTGATATTTTTCACTGATTGCTTTATCTTAGACAAGCAACATCATCCGCGTTTTCTATTGAAAAGTGATTAAATTTGAACATTATTTATACTGCATATTTTTTTTTCTATATTTACACGGATAAATTGATAAAAAGATGGATTTTAATAAGTTAATCATTCACTTTTAAGGTTAAGGTTGCCAGCACACAAGGATAGCATAATTAAGCACTGTAATTTTTATTGTATTAATAATAGTTGAATCTTTTTTGGCATACTCTTACTGCTTAATAAAAATTACAATAGCTATCTATTAAGAGCTAATATATAGGAATTTTTATTGAGAGTTAACTAATGTAGTTATATCATTGAAATATATAGATTTGCCTAGAATGTTTTTCTGGGTGTACACGTTTGCAAAAAAAAAAAAAACGCAAATTGGCCTTGACTAAAGGTATACGTAATGAACTGTAACGAGCTGCCAATAAGAAGTAAAGAGGTAGCCGAGAGGAAGAGAGAAAGAGTGCGTGCGCGTGCGTCCGAATAAAAGAATAAGAGAGAGAGGTGCACAGAGGGTATAGCAGCGTTGCACTGAGCAACCTGATAATTACGTAAAAGATGAGCTCTCGATACGCGCGACAAAGAGCCGCCGATGCCCCGTGTATTTCGTTTCAACAATAACAAAACCGAAGGAGCGCAGTTTTTTTTTTATTTATTTCTATACTCGCACCAAACTTCAAACTGGCCAGACCACACGTGTAAAAGAATACAACGTCGTGCCAGAAGCGAAGATAAAGAAGGGGAGAGAGAGAGAGAGAGAGAACGCCGGAGAGACGCTCACACAACATCAACAGCCGCGTGGCGCGTGATCCACGTAACCAAAGCACAGCAGCAGCACCAGCAGCAGACTCTCGCTCTTTACACTGTCTACACTCGCTCAGTCTTATTTTAATCGATTTACCCAACTGCACGTCTGCAAGCTCGGACCTTTTCGCGATATTCCTCGTCGCTGTAAGTCTACTTTCCCATCTCACCTCTTTCTTTCTTGCTTTCTCTCTCTCTCATAACTTGTGTTTCACTAATCTTCCTTACAATCGAAAACCTTTTCTTTTTTTAACTTGAACAAATTACACTGGTTATGCATTTAAATTATTGACGATTGTATATTGTTATCGATACCTTTATACGTTTGTCTGTTCAATTAAATCGCCGGTATTTCGTTCGTCTGTTAAACCAAAAAATAAAAGAACTTGTATTCGCAGTTGGTGAAGTGACGTTTACGTTATGTTATGCACACAGGCTGCATAATAGACATTGCATTTCACTTGGCGTCACCTTTAATTTTACATATATCCAAAGTACGATACTAAAAAGACCGGCAAATAATTTATGTCGCGTACGACGGAATTTTGAAGCTTTTATTTTCGTCGGTGGATGAATAGTCGCCGTTTAATATCGGCAATCGAGCCAAAATAACTCTTTAACTAGCGTCAGGTCGAATCGGGACGTAGTTTGCATGCAAAGTCAAATTAATCTTCCGAGAAAGCGATGTCGAATAGAAAAATAGAAAGGTATCATTATGAATAATAAGCTATCCCCGATTGAATCTTCAAGAACAACGAAGACGAATTGTTTGCTGGCGTATCGAAGCAACAGTCAAATCCGCGTGTTCGTGAAAGCTTTGCATTAACGCGATTAATAAGGTCGATAAGAGGTTTATTTTAGACTACTTGTTCAAATGTAGAAATTACTGTACCTTATAAAAAATACTACGTCAACACGTAAACATCCGTTTTTGAAATATGTTACACCTTTGTTACGCCCTTATTTTTGACAAATAATTCATGAAAGATAAAAGCGTCGAACTGAAGTTCAGAGAATAAAATTGCCTTTCTATCGTTCGTTACGTTTTAACACGTCGTTTAATGGTAGTCTAATGAAATTTTTTTCTAGTCACTTTCTACTCACAATCGAACAATTCGTCAGTTGTGTCGAGATGAAACTAGCTGCACCACTCTGCGTGTAACTAAAAAAAACTTTAGTAATCGTCAAAACCGACATTTTATTAACGCACTTGAAATTAACGAAGACACGGAAATACCGATCCACATAGCTCGAATTGCGCGAAGTCGAATTGAAAGTGATCCATGCGTGAGAGAGAGAGAGAGAGAGAGAGAGAGAGCCGGAAATGAAATTGAAAAGGATCAATCGTTACGTGATCCTGTTGACGCCCCGGGTGTATTGGTAATACTTCCCTATGAATCGAACCGGGTGTGCTTTACAAATGTCCTTCAATGCCTGTGCAAAATGAACGCTAATTCATCGGTGCAACAAACGTCATCCGTGTGCACGTGTACTTTTAACCTTGGATCAGTTAGTTGTTTATCGCTATTCTTTTTTTTCGCGCTCTTATGCGTGAAAATTGTTGCGAACGATAATAACAGTATTATAATAACAACAACAATAACGATAATAATATAGTTGACGTTATTAATAACGATACGGTGGATAGTGATATGTGCTATGTCTGTTCATAAGGATAAATATAAAACGACGAAAGCGTAGCCTACTCCAGTAGCGCAGATTGTCATTTGCCTAATACGCGTACAACACGCCAATGTCACGAGCGAGTTTACGTGTAATATATATTAAAATCGTAATATCGATCATCGTTATAATAAGATGCGGGGGGGGGAGAGAGCAAGTGCAAAGCTTTCGCGTACATATACCTACGAATTGATGAGTTTGTTTGATCTTTCGCCTCGTGTGCTCTCCCTATACACTTCGCGAGGCAACCTCGAAAGAACCCGTATATTATCTACGTATATATCCACATTTATTGTGAGCGCGCGCGATCCTGATCGTGCCTCGCGCGCTCGCACTCTCTCCCACCGAAAATATCGCGGAGCGAATCGACGCGCTTGGGATTCACAAATAGCCGGGGATAGCCAGCTGTAATTGCGCTCTCTCTCTCTCTCTCTCTCTCTCTCTCTCTCTCTCTCTCTCTGCCGCAGCGCAAATTTATATATCGCGCGCGTCTGTGCTCATCTCCCCTCCTCCTTCTTAGCGCACCCTCTCTCTCTTTCTCTCTTGTACTATCTATCTATCTCTTTCTGCAAGTTTAAGGTCTGTCAAGGTGCTCGGCCGCTCCTCGCTCTTCTCTCAGCTGAGTAGCTGAGCAGTAGTAGCCTGGCACCGCCACGCTTAGCCGGTCTATACCCACAGCAGCTGTTCTTACTCGGTCGTTCGCAACTCTCTCTCTCTCTCTCTCTCTCTTTCTCTCTCTTTCTCTTTCTTTCTCTCTCACTCTCTCTCTTTTTCGCGCGCGCGTGCTCGCAAAAAATCGCCTCTTCCTCACGTAAGCCAAGTTCTATACTTTCTACGCCTACTGCTGCTTTATCACTCCTGCATACGCATAACAGCTGAGCGTGTTCAATTGCCGCTCCTACACTGCCACTACTGTGCTTTCGCGCGTGTGTCCTGTGCATACCTCTATATGTTCTCTCCCTTTTCTCATCCTCTTTTAATTCCTCGCGCTCTCTGCCTCGCTTCCTTCCTCTATCGCGCGCTGTTTTTCCTCTCGCGACAAAGTTTTGTGCTGCGGAATTATTTAAATATAGCCCAATTAAAAAACGCCCGCGCCGACTCGATATAAGAGAGAATGGGCGTCGAACACAGCCAGAATGAAAAAAAAACCGACGTGTTTTTTTTTCTTCTTCCTGGCCAGAGAAGCGAAGCTCTCTCCCTCTCGCGAATGAGCTGTAACTTTATTTTTGAAAACGCCACGATCGCGCCGCGCGCTCGCGTGCGGCAAAAATGTGGGATATAGATACAGCGAGTCGTCGTCGAAGCAGTATAGCGTGGCCCCGCGGGGCGCAGGAGAGCGGCGAGAGAGAGAGAGAGAGAGAGAGAGAGAGAGAGTGCAGAAACAAGCAAGAGGGGGGAGGAGGGAAGCGCTGGATATTTTTAGCCTTTGTATAGTCGCTTTGTTTGAATAATTTTTTCCCCGTCCGCGAGGCTCGTTTCCAAGCAGACAATGTGCGCCTGCTGCTAACGGAAAAAGTAGCAGCGCCAGCGGCAGCAGCAGCACGTGTGGTATACTGTGCGCGTCGAGTCGTGAAGCGCAAAATTGTGCCCTCGATTTATCTCTCCCTCTCTCTCTCGTACACACGTACACACAGATGCTGTTGGACAACCCCTTTCGCTCCTTTATCAGCGATTCTCGTCACATAAAAATCAAGAAGCTCGAACACGCGAGAGCGCGGGCACACGAGCGAGACTGTATTCCAAGCTATTCCATAATAAGAATATATTCGATAATCTGGCCGGACTTTTTATTAGACGGTGAGAGAAGCGCCGAGGGAAGGAGAGAAAAAAAAGCCAATATTCAATCGCATATACGAGAACGATCCGGGGCCACGTATACGCGCGACGGCATAACTCTCGCTGCTTATACAGGCGTATACACTATAGGCTACGAATAGGCGCGCACGTGCCGATATGTTTGTCAAATCTCCACGATCCGTAGCTTTCCGTTTCGAGAGAGAAAAAAAAGACTTCTGGAAAAATCATGGTGAACAAGTATCAATCGTTAACGTTGGCCCCGCGCCTTGCCTCTACCACAAATTTAGATGAGACAATTATAAATTTTATTCTCGATCCAGTAGAAAAATCCAGTGGTGGTAAGGCAAACCGAGATCGCCATACTCTGGTTATTACAGAAATCGCCTCGTCCGTGAATTTTCAGTAAATATACGAATTTTTTTTAGAGTCCCTTTGCCCAACGCGAGATAAATTCAACGACGAACACGATAATAAGCATAACAAAAAGAAAATGTTGATAAATAACAAAACTAACGAATAAATCGTTGTTGTCGTTTGCAGTTTCCTGGTAAGCGCATCCTCTCATACATGGAGTTTCAGCTGGACAGCGCGGAGTATTGCCAGGCTCAACACAAATAGAGGGAGAGAGCTTTTGCAGAGAGCAGAGCGGAATAAAGGAGAAGGAGAAGAAGTAGCGGAGAAGGGTGCGAAGGAGAAGCTGGTGCGGTGGACGAGTGAGGGACGCGCGAGAGCCGCAGGTATACAGCCGCCGCCGACGCCGCTGCTGCTGCAACTGCCGTTGGCAGGATAAATACGCGAAAGATTATCGTTGATGCTGGACAGCTGGAGGAGTCGGTCCGCAGCGAAGAGGCCGCGTGGAAAAACTGCGGGACCGTCGCTTGGACGCGATTGTAGACGGCAGACGACGTAGCCGGAAGGGGCTTGGGAAGAACAAAGCAGATGAGTTGCCGTAGAAGCAACGACGCGAACCTGTATGCCTCCAACTAATTACCAACTGCTCTCTCTCTCTCTCTTTCTCTCTCTCTCTATGCACACACAAACCCATCACAAATGTACATTGACTGCGTAATCGGCTGATCGGACTCGTCAAATTGGCAGGCTTAGCTGATTCACGTACGCCCACGCGCGCTACGGTCAGCTGGCCGAAAACGTCCGAGAATTTACCTACCGACTGCTCCTCCATAGGTAAAAAGAAAAGCAGCCACCAAAGCTCAAGAGGTGAGAGACGCCTCTTTTTTCTTCTGTTTCGAGGGATTATTAGATCCGTGTAAATGGAATAAAACATTGGGTGGTCAAGGGTTTTCCGGTGAAGTTATTTTAGGGAAAATAGTAAAATTGTGCACCACGCGTTTTAATGGACCTGTTGCTAATGAATCCGCACGATATTCGATCCGCCGCACCTGTTGTATCTAATATCACAATGAAATTGAATAAAATTAATGTTCGTGAAAAATTTAAAAATATTCATTGGGTAATTTCTAAGTATCGTCATTGTTAAGGGTATAAATAGGCTGTCGCGTTAATTTGCCAGTTACTGTCATTGATATCTCATTGTTACAGGTCAATCTTCCAGGCGGAGCATATTCGAGGGTGGAAATTAAATTGGGATCAAAAGCGACTTATGTGAAACGCAGCTCTCAAGTGCCACTGCAAAGACTAGCTACCCTATTCCCCTAGGCTTCCCCTCAGCCTGCCCCCCCCCCCGACTCCCTCTTCTATCCTTCCTTACACGTAGACATTCACACTCGTTTGATCTACTCTGGTCTTTTTTAGACAAAAATCGGTAACTTTTCTCTCTCATAATCTCTCTTCGTTTTTTTTTTTTTTTTAAATGAAAACGGCACATAATTCGACAAGACTGATCTTCGCAACACAGGCTGACTTTTAGTCACACGGACTTTTTCTCCCTATTTTTCTCCCTCGAAAACGAAAAATTTCCGGCTGATAAAGCAAACCACCTTAGAAAGCAAGGAAACGCAAGAAAATCAGCAGCTAAATCTTTGAACGTTGCGTCGTAAAGTTTATTGCTGGCCTTCCTTCTGCAAAATTTCGTTGATTGAACGATCCTTCGAATTATATTAGATATCCTCCGATTATATACAAAAAAAAAATAAGGTGCAGCAGCTGTATATTTATAAGTCGGGGCTAGTGTGCAAAAAAGCCTTCATCGATCGGCTAGCATTGCTGTTTCTTGATCGGCCAACGGACGAACGGCAAACCGCCGAATTTTATCTCCCCTTGGTTCATCGTAAAAGGAAATGAGCAACATGAGAGTCAAGGATATCAGGCCCGCTCCTGCTCAGATCGAACACAAAAACATGAAGTTCCTCATTACCGACCGGCCCAATGATCAGACTATTCACACCTTTATTCAAGTAAGTAATCTCCTTCTACTGGCGTCATTATATATTTAAATAATGTTTATTAAATTACAATTTGCGTGTGTGTGTGTTGCAGGAGTTGAAAAAGCACAATGTAAAGGAAGTAGTTAGGGTGTGCGAGCCGACGTATAAAGTCGAGGAACTGAAATCGGAGGGCATTGACGTCATTGATCTTGTCTTTGACGATGGTACATTTCCCCCAAATGAGGTAATTGCATCATTATTATATCAATTTTATTATAGTTGCCGTTGTCGTTTTTATTCTAAATCTAGCCGTCGCTATGGTATGATTAATTTATTACGGAATCGATTTTACCTGTTATCGGAAAAAAACGCGAGTATGCCAAAAAATGAAAATGTAATTTAAAAATATTTAAATTATAAGCCAAAACGTATAAAAGAAAATTAAACGATTTTGTGTACATTATTCGAAAAGCAAGTAGTAAAGGCCGACAACAGCTTGCTATAGACAGACACTGTATGGTGGTTAGTGATTGTGGGACTGAAGCGTTCGTTGGGTCGGTCGGTAAGACTCCCGCTTCTCGCGCTCGCGATCCGAGTTCGATTCTCCGTTGCGTCTCTCTTTTTTCATCTTTCTCTAGATTGCCGGTTTTTTTAAATTTTAATCATTAGCGACAAGCTCAATAATGCACGCTCCTTAGATCCATCTCTGCTATTCTTAAGAGATGCTTGAGTCATAAGTGTGCTATAATACGCAATACCTACTCTTAGGTCGCTTTTTCTCGGACTCGTCAAATAGACAAGAGATACGATCCTAGAGAGGACACACATTTTTTATTTATTTTTTTTAGTTTTCAATTTTTTTGTCACAAATTATAAATTATTTATCATTTTAAAATCGATTATCAATTTGATATTTAAACGAGTTTTGAATGAACTGCAAATGTTTTACGACAACAACAAAATAAACAAAGTCAAATTCGTCGACAGATAATTGACGAGTGGTTCGAGTTGCTGAAGAATCGGTTCCGGGAGACACCAGGCGGCTGCGTAGCGGTGCACTGCGTCGCTGGACTCGGCAGAGCGCCCGTCCTCGTAGCCCTGGCCCTGATCGAGCTCGGTCTCAAGTACGAGGACGCTGTCGCTCTAATCAGAGAGTAAGTCATTGTCGCTCTGCGCCCAACGTTATATAGCCATATACTCCTTCTCGCCTATCGCCTTCCCTGTGTGTATACATATATACATATTATTGATAACGCCTATCCAAGGCCTTACCCCTTCCACGTACGATCACTCGCGCTGATTCAATTGACGATAGGTGCTTACTTAGATTTGCGCCGGCTTATATTTACAAAGCAATGATAATCTCCAATGCAATCGTCCGTCCAGCTGATCCTTTCTTACACTCCCCTAAGCACACACACATTCACACTTAGGCATATGTTTACCCTGAGAGATACTTGGTCGCGCTTCAAATTTGTTGCACGCTCGATGAATATTTCATGTTTTGTTCGAAAGAACCGACAGTTTCTAGCAGTGTGTGTCTAATCGTAAAATTCAAACAACATGTGTTACAAGGTCTTTTTTTTATTGAGCAGAGTAATAATAATTGTCTCTCTAATGTATATTTTTACGTAGTATTGCACATTTTGAAATGTATTCAATTTGAACGTAATATGAAAAGGAAAAATTTTTTCTCAGATTGGAAATCTTTCTAATGATTTTGGTAATTGAATTTTTATTTATTTGTTATTCAGTCACAAAATATAAACAGAGTGAAGGTCAGATGTTTAATACTGACAATGAGATGTTACTAAAAGTTTGTAAATTTGTTAAAAAATAGTTTTTAAAAGCATAAAAGTCTTATCCAACGTCAGGACAAAATTTCTGGCGACCTTCAATAATAATCACAGGTCATTTTTACTCTACGACGTAGCTCGTCTATTTCATAAATATGTGCAATTCTAAATATCGTTGTATCTTCGTAAAAATAATTACTTCACGTTCGCGAATGTTTATACTCTTACCATAATCTTTTTAAATAGTTGTTTAACAAACTTTGACTCATAATTAGATCTATACGACTCATTAAATTAGAATTTTTTAATAGCAACTTTTTTTAATTTTAGCAAGAATTCAAATTGAAAAACTCGTGTCACAACCGATATTAGTTGATTTTATCTATAATTAATGATTAAAGCTTATCTACTTTCGAAATTCCGAATGAATTATTCAAATGCGAGGCTACGAAAATAACCTGCGCATAAAACTTTGTATAAAATTAACTGAATAACAAAAATAACTTTGTGTCTGTTTACAAATATCAATATTTATTAAAAAGTTGTTGAATTTAACCGAGGCGTATTTAAATTATAATTACAAATTGAAACGTATACGTATTTTATTAGAATCAAAAAGGCCAATTCTATTTTGCTTTGTTGTTAATCTATCTACATAACTGTTCCATTGTTACAGTTATTATTAAATGTTGAAAAAAAAACTTTTCGAGGGAAAAAAGGGCAAACAAGTTGTTGCCAATGTAAAATTGAAATAAAATTTTAGAAATTTATTAAAATAAAAAAAATTGCAATGGATAATAAAGTTTTCTCTGCTCAAATTGTTACAGAAAGAGACGAGGAGCAATAAATGCCAAGCAGCTGGCCTATTTGGAAAAATATCGTCCCAAGTCTCGACTCAAGATGAAGAACGGACAAAAGAACTCGTGCTGCGTCCAATAAGCGATAGAATAATTGTTGTAATCCTGGAGAGCACAGCTATTCATAAAACACGAAGAGATTAAATTCAAAGAAAATAAAAAAGAAAAACATGTCACTTTGGCATTTTCACCCAACTATACCAAGGTTAACACGGCCTGACGGCCCCCCTGGCTTGTCGTGGTGTCTCAATGTTTACGATTCGCATTATGGATATATATCATCGTCAAGCAAGAAAAGTCAAAGTTGAAAAACGAAAAAGCATCATTTTCAAGATTAACCTGCCTGCACTGGAAATGCACCTCTCTCTATCTCTACTCTCTCTCTCTCTTTCTTTATACTTTACGAGCATTCGACCAGAGAATCCCGCCGTTTCTTTTTTTTTTTTTTATAATCGAAACCTCGTTGATTTTTCATCGATCGATTTTTATTTATTTTGCTGTTATTATTATACTCTCTTCGTCATTATAATATAAAGCAATTAGACAATGTGGGCAAATGTCGGGAAAATGTATAAGCTCTGCGCGTGCAATTATACTTTTATCGTTCTGCTAGGTAAAATTGTTTTTCAACGCCTCGCTCTAAGACAGATTTTTTGCGTTGAAGTCTGAACGAATTTCAGATTTTTCTAGAAATTATCATTAATTTCTCTTTGCTTGTGCCTTTTTATTTGCACGGAAAAAAGAGATCAGATAAAAAAATATCTCTAAATTACTAATTTTACGTGAAATTCATTGAAATCTCTGTCTTACGCGTTAAGCATCGCAAATTCGAGCGAATCGAGCAATTATGTTCTAATCTTAACTTGCGTTGCATTTCCAGTGGCACGACTGGGATAAGCAAATCTTCTTAACCCTCTTCAGACGTCTGAGTCGACTCTTATTGTAAGTAATTTTAAAGATCTGTTGTTAAAAGACAATTAAATGAATGGAAGAAATGATAAAGAGGAAAAATAAAGCGTAATAAAGCCAAGTCACCCACGCTCCAGCTACATATTTATATATATACATATATGTGCGTATATGTATATAGAGATCACTTAAATCGTAGCTCATTGGTTGTTTTATTAGAGTTTCGATGGCATATTAAAAAACAATAAAATGTTATTTTTCTGGATATTGCACATGGAACGAATATGAACTGTAAACAAATGTAGATTCAGTGTAAATCCATCTATAGCTAAAAGTAACAATAATAATAGATCTCTTGGCAAGAGGAACTTCAATTTATAGAATTTTTATTGATTACGATGATTTGGCCGTTCTGGTGTTCGTAATTCCGACACACTTCTAGCGAACGATACAAAGATGAAAATGCACTGAAAACACTTATAATCGTGCAACAGTCGTAATCAATAAAAATTGTATTAGATCGTAATAAACCATGACAAAAGATCTATTATTATTATTGTTATTATAAAAAATCAGTTTTACTAAACTAAATACAATATTACTTAAAACCATCGTTACACTCTGATAAAATAGCCGAAAAGAAGCCGTACACCACACTAAACTGTGTTCAAAAAAAGAATGAAATAAAATGTATAATAGACAATGGATTTCTCTTTAATAGCGAAGAAATTGTAATATTTATTGAAAGAATGATTCAAAAAATGTACTAATGCGACAATTTACGTATTCTTATGCAATTGGAGTGGTTTCTATTACGCAATATTTTGTAATTATTGAAAAAATATATAAGTATACATACATCTGACATCTGTACAAAATATCATTAACTCAAATAGAAATTACATGAAAGATTTTTATCTTATATTTTTCCTTTTGTTTATTATATTTTTGAATTTTTTAATTTCTCAGCCATGAAACTGAAAAATAAAACGTTTCGTAATGTAAACAGTTTATAGTACATTTTTTGACGTTACTCCATAGAGTTACATTCATTGGAAAAAACAGTTTAATAAAATCTGCTTTTTACAATTGTATTTGTTTATCCTCTGTTGTAAAATTGAAAAAGAAAAATAAAACACTGCAATATTTTTCATCAGACAATGGGTCATGGAACATTTACAAATTTTCATAAAATATGCAGATCTCTACTTCTGAAGTACTTCAATCTTTATTGCTGCTGAACTTCAACTCGGTCAACTAAATAAAATTGTCTTTGCGATAATAACTTATGTATAATGTCAATGTATTTTGTATGATGAATTGTCTCTTGCTTTCTTGCAAAGTAAAGAAATTTTGTGATTTTACTTTTGTTTCTGTTTGATACACTTTTTTCCTCAAATTACCCAATTTTTTTTTCCTCTGTAATTAAATACATCATTCAACGCTTCTTCAAATTATTTTATATCCAATAATTTAAAAAAAATTATAGTAACAATATTATTATTACTGATAAAATACTTTTTATAAATAGTTATTACTTGTGCTTTACACAAAACCATATTTAATTACAACAAAAATACACTTGTCTGTGATATATAATTTATTTACAAAAAGTATATAAATGCTTGACTTATTTTATAATAAATTATTACTGACCAAAATGAATTTAACTTTTTTTTATAATAAAAAGTAGGAATAGATGAATGTTTTTGAAAAAATCATTGATTCATCATTAAAAGAAAAAAAGTATAACAATCTTATATTTAGGGGAAGCGATTGAAATAAATTTAAAAAATATACACTGAGTTTTGTGTGTGAATTAAAAATTTTTATGGAAAGAACTCTATTGATTGCAAATAAATACTCGGAATTGTCGTAAAATATGAATTGGAAAAATTACGTTTGAATATCATCCTTGGTTTATTATATAATAAATTGTAAAGAAAACACTGAATGAAATAAAAATTCTACGAATACAGCTAATGAATGAGTTGATGTGTTCTTTCAAGGTATTTCAATTTTTTTAAAATGGATGAGCAACAAAACGCGGAGCAACAGAATACATATATATCTGCCGTCTTTACATGGAACAAAGATAATAGTTATTATAAATTAATGCATTTACAGGAGCTTCTTGCTTTCTTACTTTTTTTTTTATCATGAGAGTGCTCTGAAAAAGACAGAATAAAAATCTTTAAATCTGCCTATAGTACAATATTTAATATTACTATTTTTTTGACAGTTTGATTTAAAAAGGGTAAGTTTGGTTTTAAATTATACTGAAATAAGTCGTTTTATTGCAAAAATTATACTTTATTTTAATTATTCATTTTTCTTAATGTACTTTTAAAAAATGGTTATTTTTTTTATAAATTTCATATTGTATATCTTGTTACATAAACATATCATCGTAACCTGGAGGTGGCATATGATCAGCATCAGGTACTCTTCCTCTAGGATTTGGAGGACCCTGATCTGGTGGACCAAATGGATCAAATCTTGCACCAGGTGGAACAGCTCCTCTGTTTTAGGAAACTTGTTAATATAACATTTTTATAACATTACTTATTGTTAAAATTATTAACTTACGGTGGCAATCTGCCAGGAATGCCAATTCCTGGAAATGCTGGGGCTGGTCCTCGATGGAAAGGATCAAATATCATTCCTCCTCCTCGCCCAAGTGGATTTAAATCATCTTGACCTATTCTAAATGGATCAGCTAATGGAAGTCTGAAAATAATCAAAGAAAATAATGTTTATTAAATACATTTATTAGTATAAAGTTACTGTTTAAAGTTGTTAATATATTTGTAAATATGGCCAAAAAAAATGCTTTAAAAATTTGCCAAATGTACTTTTTAAATAAAAGAAAGCAAGACTTTCTCTGAAATGAAGTTATTGATACCTAATAAAACTACTTTGGGAAGGAATTGTGGAAGTGAGCTGGAAGGTTTCAAAAGTTGGAATATCGCCAAAATTCATGTCTTTCTAGCACATCAATATCATGAGACATCTGCAATAAGATTAAAATTTTTGAAAAATTTACCCAGGCCTATCATGACCAGGAATATCATGAGCAGGTCTTTGTGGAGGTCCTACCCTCAATGGGTCATCATCGTCCCTTCTCAATCTGTTAGATGGAGATTCTAAGGTCTGCGTGGATACTTCAATTCCGCTTCCTGTGTAAACAGGCTCAACCAGATTGTTTTTCAAGGAATTTAAAATTTCTTCATGATTTGGTATAAGCGTTGCCAAGGGTCCTTCAAGGGCTTGAACATTGTTGACAGAGAATTGCACATTTGACACTGCATGATTTTCAACTTTCTGTCAACCAAAAGTTTTTACAAAGCTTGTTATGTTAGCCGTTTTGTTATGGAAATGTCCTACTTTCATCTAAAATTACCAAGAAATTTAAAATCAAATCGTCATCTGATTTAATGCCTATTAAAATGTACAATTTGTTCTCCTTAATGTAGCGCAGCGAGTAATTTGGCGCTTGACTCCAGCCCCTGGCTAAAAGTTCGGATCCTTCTTCGTTAGGGCCAATAGTTTTCTAAAACAGAAAGAAGACGCGAAATAAGCTGACATTTACAGCGGAATGTCTTCTTTTTATTAAAAAAAAAAAAAAATTTGTTCCTCAAAACATCGTCAATGCAAGTTGAAGGTTAATCAAGTCTTTTCAAAACGTCTGTAAAAAAAAGAGCACAATTGTTGTGCCCTTATCAGCTGACATTATTCCACAATGAAAAAATCACATTCCAGGAAATCAGAAAAGCCGAATTGAAAGTAAACAAAGTAATTGATCATAAAGCAAAGAGACTGGATTACCGAATCTCCGCATCCTAGGCACTTGAAGCCATTTTTTACGAGATGCCAGTGGACAAAAAGTACGAGGACATCCTCTTTCTTCTTGATGTCCTCCTTCGCTATCGAATAGAGTAGTTCGAAACCAAAGGTATCCTTTGAATTCGCTGCCATCCTCGTATCAATTTTGGTGGAAGAACCTGTCAAGTCAGCGGCCGGCAGCGACAACCAAAACCAAGCAAAGCGCAGCAGGTCGAGATGTGAGAGTGTGTGCGTCGTAAGTGTGTGGGCGTGCGCGCAATACCAGTAAGTATTCAAAATTGCAAACTTACGCGACCGTGGGAGTCTGCAAGTACCAAAGTACCCGTGCACTGCGAGATCCCGTCTTCATCTATCTATTTTCATTATTGCTCTCTTCTTTCTCTCTTTTCGTCGTTCTCTCACTGATATTTTTTTACTTAATTTATGGCTTTTTTTATTTAAATTTGATTAGTTTCCATTATTTCATTCGGCACGAAAAATTTTGACAGTACAAATATATTAATTATTATTTTCTTTATCTGTCTCTTTCGTTTGTCATTGTCATTTTGCTTTTGTCTTTTTTTTTTTATAATAGGTCGGCACGCGGACATCTAAGCAAAATCAATCGAATATTTTTTTCTCACAGACTTTTTTTAAGGTATCTAGGTTTAAGCTGCTGCAATGAAAAAAATCACAAATTTATACAAGATTTTTATCTTTATTCATTCTTTTTATATACATTATTAGATAAAATACACCGGGTTCTGTAAGTAAAGTAGTCTACTTGTAACATAATTTCCAAAAGCATAAAAATATATACATTTCTAGTTTTCTCAATAAAAAATTGTATAATCTTTGAACAGTTTTAAATAAGTAGTAAGAGTGTGACAGGGACCAAAGGAAAGGTGGTTTTATTTTGATAATCAAATCATACAGAGTTTTTGTCAATCATAGAGTTAATCATACAAATTTTGGTCATTTGTTTCAAGAATTACTAAATTTATCAAATTTGAATTTAATTCCAAGTAAAAAATTTTAATATTGAAATCTTGCAAATTGTATGATTTCCAAAATTCATTTAATACTAATTCATAAATTACCTCAGTAGCTAATAATTAGAATCTGAGTCATCGGTTTCTTGATCATACACATTTAGTGTAGGAATTGGTGATGTAGTACCCTCAATTTCTTCCTCACTTTCTGGTTGATTTTTCTCTTGATCATCCATAGCATATTTTCTCCATGGAATCCTATTAACATAAAATTTTCATAATAATCATATTTTTTTAACATTAATAATTTGCAATTTAAAAATTGACCTTTTTTTCTTGTCGTAACAATCTTCAATGAATTTGTGACTAACAATTTTACAATGACCTTTTAATTGTTGTGATTTTGGAGTATTTTTAAAAGCACAAATTAAGTGAGTACATTTATTGTTTGTAACGTTTGGATTAGAATTGTATTTTGCTCCCATTTTTAATGCTTTTCTTCTAATTTCATCTCTTTGAGGATTAACATATCCACTAAGTGCAAATGAAACATCTTCAAAGAGTTTATTAAATTCTTTTTTTGGTTTATTTACTTTGATTGGCTTTTTCTGGGCTTTTGCAACAACAGGTTTTGGCACAGATAATAATTTACAATTGGGGCATAGCTTATCTGGGTTTGAATCACACTTTGAACAACAATCAGTTTTTATCTTTTTTGAATTTGGTGAGTCTAAACTTGAAGTACTTGGTGGTCTTTTATTATTAAGAGATAAATTTAAATTAGTACTACTGGCATCTTTATCTTCATCCTTTCTTTTTGGTTTTGGTGAAGGAATAACATCTCCAAATAGTGTTCTTGTAACAGACTCATTTTTTTTGTTAGGGTCAGGTAAGGCATTGTCTGGTAGAGAAACACTATTACCATTTGAAGAATCTAAAATAGTTTAAAAAATATATAATTGTTTTAAGAGATTCAAATAATTAATTTATAAAATTAATAAAAATATAAAATTACTTGTACTGTCTGCATCTAACTTTGAATTAGATTCCATTTTTTCTAAAATTGGTCTTTTTTTAGGCTCTTGACTTTCTTTTGATTTATTTTCAAAATTAGCTGATCCTTTTTCAATAATATTTTGTTTTAGTTGATCCTTGTAATTAGTCTTTTGCCCAAAGATTTTTAAGTATTTTTCTTTAAATTCATCTGCATCATCATTTTTTTCTTTCAATTTAAATCGGCCAAAGACATCCAATCCCAAGTCTACCACTACTTCTGTTTTAAAAATTATAAATTCCAATCCAAACAGTTCTCTAGGATTAGCTGGTTGCATACAGTTAATTTTAACTCTGTCAAATTTTATTTTAATTTTTTCTGAATTAAGATCTCTTTTAGTAAACAACTGAACTTGATCTCTGAATTTGCTATTAGCTGCTTCATCGTGAGTTAAAAACTGATGATTAGCAATAGGTATCCATTTATCGGGTTCTTTAAAAGTTGAGGCTTCAACAACTACAATACACGAACGATAATTTCCTATTTCAAGTCCAGTTATAACAGAAGATTCTGCAAATTGCAAAGTAACAGATGCAACAAGTTCGTTTGACTTTGCACAACGCCATGAAGATTTTGCAGGGTATTCTAATAAGTTAGAAGCAGGATACTGTGGATGTTCAGAAGAACAACTTATCACTTTAGTTAGTTTAATAATCATTGTTTACAACATAATCATAAACTCTCTGTAGTTTTAACAATGAAATTGATAATTTCAAATTATATGACTTGTAAACATAACCCTCTATATCTCTGTTATAGTACTGACCATTTATCTAATGCAAATTGTATACAACTACAATCTACAATCTACCTGATACATAAATATTTTTACATGATTAGATTATTAAAAATTTCACAACTTGTTAACATAATTTTGTTCTTGATAATATATGTATAGATAGTTGGAAAATAAATGTTTTGAAACTAATGCTTGAAAATTATCTTGCCTTGGTTAATTAAACAAACAATTTAAACTTTTTCTCAATTTTTAATAAAGCACTCCTTTGTTATACTTGAAAATAGTTTTGAGCACAATTAACTTTATTTTATTCAAGCGGTGTACGGCGCGGGAACGCGATAGCAGACGCCACTGAAGCAATTTAATTGCGTACGTTACAAGATTGCAACAATATAAGAGTAAAAAAAAGTTGAATATGCTCGAAATTGTTTCGAAAAACAACACAATAAGAAACTGACGATCAGGAAAATATTGCTAAAAAAGTCAAAGTAAAGAATTTAAATCGTTGCTTATCCCTATACTAACAAAATCGAAAATTATACTTTACAAATTTACAAAAAAATAATCGGTCGGATTAATTTAGTTGAAGATGCCTAGTAGTATTATTTAAGTTGAACATTTATTAAACTGAACGCATAATTGATATATTGTTAAAGTTTTTCCCGCTGCAACAACACGCGAGACTTTCAATTTCGAGAATCGAGCCATACTAGCGATAAGCAGCTGATTTCACGTTACTTTTTCTAGCCTTCCTTCGTGCGACACTTGTGGCAGAATATCTGCTGCACGCCGACGCCAGTTGCCGCTTACCGCCTCTTGTTTTGTTGTTATGCACTGCAGCAGCTACTAAGATTATTTTGCCGATTTTGAAAAGCCAAAGCCACTCCAATCAAAATGTCGTACAAAGGACCGCAGAAGGTGCAAAAGGTGATGGTCCAGCCCATCAACCTTATTTTCCGATATTTGCAAAACCGCTCGCGCGTTCAAGTGTGGTTATACGAAAATGTTAACCTCAGAATAGAGGGTCACATCGTCGGCTTCGACGAGTACATGAATCTTGTTCTGGACGACGCTGAGGAGTATTACATCAAAACAAAAACTAGGAAGACCCTGGGACGCATTATGCTCAAAGGAGATAACATAACGCTTATACAGAATACAAACCCCACTGTCAATTGAATCAACTTACATCTGTACCTTTGGCTGCTCCTGCACGATTCTCCAACAACATATCTTTGATGAATGTTAGCTGCTGTAATCTGGAGGATACATGAATTCTCTTCGTCCGTATTTAAGTTCGAGTTTGTAAGTGAACAACAGTGTGATTTTGAACACTTGAGAATGTGCTTTAAGAATGTTAACCAACAGGATGTCAAATCAGAATAAATGATAAATAATCTAATAGGAATTTGTAAATTAATTATAAAATAAAATTTCTACTTACAATTACTGTAAATATCTGTAATTATTTTGTCTACCCACAGTTTTACCTATATTTACAAATATAATGTTATAGCAATAATAAAGGTAAATGTATTTAAAATACAAATACCATTAATAAACATTTATACAGTTTTATTGAAAAAATATTCAATGTAAATCATAGATAAATCTCAATTGTTTAATTGGATCTAAAATTAAATTATAGAATATCCTTGCTACTCAAGAAATAAGTCTTTTAAACTTCTTAAAAGAGTATTAAAGTATTTCAAAATTAATTCAATAAAAATATAGATCTAAGTTATCAACATGCAGAAAATACATAGTAGTTAAATGCTTCTTATACCTAACAAAACATCAAAAAGGGTTTACAAAAATTTATTCTTTCTTTTGAAAATGTATGCAAACTGGATATTGCATGTTAAAAGTAGGATTTCAATTTTAAGTACCAAAATGCTAAAATGTATTTCTTTAGAGCTTTGAAAGTTCAATGGAAACATCTAAGAAAATCATTTTTCACCTTATACATGCATTTTAAAGAAGTTTAATAACATAAATTTGAAATTAATGTTGGGTGAGGAGAAAATGCTGATATAACAGTAAAATTAGAAAAAAACTTAAGGTGTAGGAGATAAATAATGTGGATAATAAGGAAATATAGATATAAAAAAGCAAAAGTTTTATAGTTTTTTCCATTTATTTTACAGAATAAAAATTAACTTTGAATGATTACTTCTTCTGAGCTGCTGCAGCTTCATCTTCGCGCTGGTAAGATTGTAATAGTTCATTCTTTTTAGTAGCGATTCTTTCAGCACGTCGTTTACGAGCTTCACGAACTTTCGTTCTCCTCGCTTCTGCTTGGTCATTCAACATTTCAGTTCTAGCCTTTTCAGCCTTCTTCTTGTGAATGAATTCCATGAGGACTCTCTTGTTTTTGAACACGTTTCCCTTGGCTTTCATGTACAAGGAATGATACAGATGCCTGTCAATCTTCTTGGTTTCGCGATACTTCTTAAGTAAACGACGAAGAACTCTCATACGTTGAATCCAAAGATCCTAATGTGCAATAAAAATTTGTTAAGAAATTAGATATTTGAAAATTTCCATTGACATGACTTAAAATGCTTATTTCATTGAAAAACAGTAGTTATCAAAGATAAATTTAGAACTTTTACTGATCACTATTTGATAAATAATATAAGAATAATGAAAACTTACTTTTTGAGGTGTACGGGCATTTGCTGTACCCTTCCTTTTACCAAAACCACAATGACGTCCTTTACGCCTAGCTTCAGTATTTTTACGTACTCTAGCTCTAGAGTGTACAGCAACAGGCTTTTTGATGATCAAACCATCCTTAATCAATTTGCGGATGTTCTGGCCTAAAAAACCCAAGTATTATTAATTTTATAAATGTATCTATGTCTTGTTATTACTATAATTTGTAATTGTTGTCAGAGTGTAAAAAACTAAACATTTCAATTTAAAATGGAAAAAATTAATTGAACTCACGTGAGTTGGTGTTGGCAATTTCATTGATTTCATTTGGGTCAAGCCAAACCTTCTTCTTGCCGCATCCCAATACTGAGGCGGCTAACCGCTTCTGCAGTCTCAGTGAACTATATTGAAAGTAAGGTTATGTATTAGATTGTTGTTTTATTAACTAACATGTGTTCACGTTAAGATGAAATAGCGTAAATTTAAAAATTTAGAATTAGAAACTACGTAGTAAGGTATAATTGGGTAGAAAAACGTTAGTACTCAGGAGCAAATGATTAAAATTTGTGAGTAGCTGGCCATGTGGTTTTTGACACAGCAGCCAGCTCATCCAATTTTAGTCGAATTATCGAAATTTAACGGTAATTACGGGGCTCAATGAATGATCGAAACAAAATGAAAGATAGAGAAGAGGCGTAGGACAATAATTTTTTAATAATTTTGTAGAAATTATAAAATAATAGAGAGAATAATTTACCTCATGTTGACGAGGCTCCGAGTCCACAATGGTAGAGAAGTGGTAGAAGAAATGGCCGCAGCATCTGAATTCGGTAGTTCTTCAATTCGCTACCAAGAGCGCTAGTATAGCAACCCGCTTGCATTCAAAGACGTACTTATAATAATTACATTTAAACTTAAATTTATTTACGATTAGCGATTGTAAATTCCGTCTTTTTTACGCATTGCTATATGGATTTAAGCATCGAAAAAATTTAAAAAATCTATCGTTGACACTGTTTTTAAAAGAAGTATATTAAGTGCACTTATTGAAATAGCTTAAATTTGCAATGATTCGTCTTTTTAGTTTACGTCGTTTACTTTATTTTAAATAATAACAACTTTTAACAGTTTTGTCCACTTTTGCTACTCCATTTTACAATCCACAAGAGATTAAGAGAAAAATGAAGAAATGAAGTAAGATTGTAAATCATTGTAAAACTAGAACTGTCAACTTGTAAGTATTTATTTACTACGAGGCTACTTATTTTTATGAATGTTAGATAGATTATTGAATATTATTCAACAAGTAGAAACATAATAAATTTTATTAAGTTAAATACATGTACACAGTTTGGCTGAATAAGAAATTCATACAAGAACTTTTTTATTGATGCAACAATATTTACAATCTCAAACTTATTTGAGTTCTCCTGTAGATTTCCGCATTTAGAAAATTAATATTTCTTACCTGCAAAAGAGCGAAAAAAAGAATTTAATAAAAGGCGATAATATTGTAAGTAATAAGATTTAAGAAAAGTTCTGTACCTTTAAACTCAAACGTTCTGACTTTCCGTTTCATTGAGATCACTTGCTTCCCAGAATAATCACTCTTCTCTGTTTAAAAACAAAAATTTGTTCAATGCAAGCCAAGTTCTATAATTGAATTAACGTAACTGTAAGACTTTGCGTGCCGTTTTGGAGCCGCGCAACGGAAGAGCTTTGCGCGCACGTAGTCTTCCATACACACATTATATAGTTATAGTCCCAATGCTTGTCGTCGTCGACTCGTCGATCGCCTCTTCGCTAGTGCCGCACACCGCCGCCCTCATCGGCATTATTCCGAATTTTTGTGAAACAGTCTCTTCGACTGTAGAAAAGATAGCAAGGCTTCGAACACGTCGTCAACAACATCGTCGATTATATACATTGGCTCTTGTCTTTAATCGAGAGCAACCATGCAGAGGGCAACGACTATTATTTCACGAAACATGGCGATCCTCAGGTAATCATGCTACTCCAGCTCTCTGCACCAGCTTGATTACACGTCTTCGCGACATCGAGAAATTAAGGCTACCGGCTCGCTCTCGTGTGTCACTTTGACCAAGAGCTGCCGATGCTGTGTTTAACTGCTGACGACGAGGCGAGAACTGTCCCCGGCTTTTTTTCCTCTGGCCCGATGTTGCTTTCCTATCCTACGACCCTTGCCAATCGATTAATTTAGACCTTGCGTTATTTGCGATCCAACTGTTTTTAGCACAGACGCCTTTCCCAACCTCTCTGCTCCTCACTTACATAACGCACTTTATCCACACATCAATTATGCCTGTTTGTACTGTTTTTTCTCTCTTTCCTACTTTTTTTTTGTCATAATGTACTATAATTATACTTTTTTTCCATTTTCTTCCACCATTTCCTACACGATCTCTAACTTTTTTCAAATATTTTGATCAAATCACTATTACAGCCGAGTGAGGATGAATGGTGAGAGAGGATCTGGAGCTGGCAAAGGTGGAGGTGGTGGTGGCTCCATCCGAGATGCTGGTGGTTCTTTTGGCAAAATGGAAGCAGCCCATGAAGATCAATATTTTTACAATTTGGTATAAATTGATTAATTGATCATTAGAATTTCATGATTCTTATTATCCATGCTCTGACGTGCATTGTATTTTCAGCAAAAAGAACAAATAGAAAAGCTAAAAGAAGGTTTGCACGATGAAATTTCTTTTCATGAGGAACAAATTAAACGTCACCAAGAAGCTATAACCCGTCACAAAAAGAAGATTAATGATATGGAGAAAGAGAAGTGAAAAGTTAATTTTATTACATGTTTTGTACATTCAGCCCCTCCACTGTGTGAGAGAAAGATGAAAAACAAAAATTAAAACTGTAGGATTATTGCTATTTGTTTCTTTTTTTTAATATTACATGTTACTACAAGTGCTTAAGTAGAACTTGAATAAATACTTTCATTTCATTAATTGTTGTTGAGTTATTAAAAAATTTGTGCAAGGAGTGACACAACTTTAAGAACATTATGAAAAATTTTTAAAAATTTAAATTTGCTCACTGTACTATTTTATTGTAAATCATTTGTGCAGTTTCATTTATAAATTTAGCACTTTGATTTATTTTTTTATCTAATATATTCTAGATATTTATGTTTTTAAAAACTAACATCAATAGAAAATCAATTAATCCGATTTTCGCGCACTAAAGATCAATCTAGGAGCAATAATGCGCGAAATGTACTAATTGTCTCGGTAAAAGTACGATATGAATAGTTCTTGCGAATAAAATTTCAAGCTACTAGCTTTGAAATAGTTGGGACATTTAAATTTAAAAGACACTTTATGACTACAACTTCGAGTCATCTAACAAAATTATGAGGGCGAAAAACAGCTAAACTTTTTCCATTTATCAAATAAAAAGTATACTGTAGGCTGTTTAAATTAAAATAATCGATTTACAAATTGTTAAAAAATTTAACAATATTCTACACAAAACTAAAATTCTCCAAATAACAGCTGAAAAAAGTTTAATATGCTAAAAGTCGATTTTGTGCAATGTTTGAACATTGCAGATGAGCTTGCGCAAAACGGAGCTTTGCGCTTTAAAACACGGAGAGTCGAGAACTATTTTATTCAATCACACGGGCAAGTAACTTTAAAGACAATCTCTAAATTTTTTAAAAGGATTGTCTCTTTAAATTTAAAATGGTTTTATCGGTAATCGGTCTTAATGGAATCTACTGTGTGCCATCAGACGCTAAGTCGCAAAAATTGTTCGAATTTCTCGTTATGAGAGCTTTTAAAAGTTCTGCTATTCAAGTTTAGCCCACAATAGAATAACTATTATCGCAAATTTCTATTAGCACATTTGCAAAGTCTGCTCGTCTGCGGCACATCGCTTCTCGTCCATGTGGCCGAGGTACACAGTGCCATTTACATATCCGTAAGCGTGTGGGTGTGCTTGTGTATAAGTATAAAGGAAGAAGAGGAAACTGCGAGAATGGGAAGAGATGGCGGTCAACTGGTTGGATGGGGAAATAGCCGCGACACTCGCGCCCCGCACGAAGGATGGTGGAGGCAACGTTATAGCCGCGCGCGCTGCTACGGGTGACGGGGAAGCCCGAGTATAAGAGCGAGAGAGAAAGAGAGCGCAGCAGAGAGTGCGTGCATCACAGAAAACGGAGTCGTGTCGCGGCTGCTGCGCTGCTGCTGCTCGTCGGGTGCATCGATCAGTGCTCTATGGCGTGTCAGAGCGAGTGAGAGCCTCTGTGTATACACTAGACCCAGAGTGTACAGTGTGCCACACGGCCGCGTCCGCGTTTTCAAAAGACTTCCTCTGCTCGTTCGCCTCCGATACTACATACAAAACGCTATTCTGGCTGCCGCCGCCGCCGCCACCGCCACCGCGAACGACTGCTGCTTAATGATACACATAGCAGTTCGCCCGGAGTCGCAGCGTCCAGCGTATCGGCTACACCTACATACCAGTAGCCTGCTGCTCACTGCCCGCTCCACACTCTAGCGCGTTCTGCATTTAACGTTATAGCTTTGCAAACTACAACGTTCCTCTCTTATTTATTTATCTAACATCCATTGGCAATTGTGCAGAGAGAATAGACCCATCTCGGACTCTGTCCGGAGCCAAACGAAGATTCGGAGCAATAA
This sequence comes from Anagyrus pseudococci, assembly GCA_030522585.1. Classification (NCBI taxonomy): domain Eukaryota; kingdom Metazoa; phylum Arthropoda; class Insecta; order Hymenoptera; family Encyrtidae; genus Anagyrus; species Anagyrus pseudococci. Next base: position 12,531 of record JAPYYQ010000985.1, on the reverse strand, counting down.
ACTAAGCTGCAGCAGCTGGAGCCTCTGGAGCAAGCGAATTTGTTTGTTTGTGTGTGTGCGTGCGTCCGCGTGGGTGGGTAGTCACTACTGTGCGTGTGCAGGAAGAAGAGAAGAGCCGCCGCTACGGGGCCCCTGTAAACAACGCAAGCATCAGAGAGAGCGCTCGCGAGAGAGAGAGAGAGAGAGAGAGAGAGAGAGAGAGAAAGAGAGGTCTCTCGGCCCTTATTTGGGAGACTACTCCCTGCTGTACCCCCGCGTCCTCTCTCTTTCGCCGCTCCTTCCCGGCGGCGGCAGAGCGGCTTCATCGCGGCCCCGTTCCGCTCGCTCTCTACGCCTCCCCGTGACTCCGTGTGGCCCAGGCCCTCTGCCTCATACATGTCTCTGTGTGTGTAGTTCTGTGCAGTGTCAGTGCGCCCCAAGTAAAGCGGCCCAAGTGAAAGAGAGAGAAAGAGAGAGAAATACATACACGCGCGCAAACGCACACAGTCTCGCACACCCGCACAGGCGCGGGCGCTCTCACGCACAGGGGAGAAGAGAGCTCCAGACAGGCAGCTCTATAGCCTCCTCCTCCTGCCTCTCTCTTATACTTCTCTCTAGCTCCTGCTACACGGCTACTATATTACTACTATAGGAGCGCACTACTACAACTACTCTGCCGACTATACGACTATAACGACGACGACGACGTCTTCGTCTCCTCCGTCCTTTGGCAGACTCCCCCTCTGACAGCCAAGAAGACGATGCAGCCGAGGATACACTGCTGGGCCCTGCTTGGGCTCAGCCTCCTCCTTCTCGGAGGATGCAGCAGTGCAGCTAATGAGGTGAGCCCCCACCCCTTTATATATATAGATACTCGCACACATACACGCTACTCTATACACCTTTTTACTCTTCTTCCATTTTCCTTCTTTTCCGCTTCTCTTCCCCCCCCCCGTAGCCCCCCTCCCGACTCCCCCCTTTTCCGGTCGCGCTGCTCCTCTGCTCCGGTCTTGTGCTCTCGCTTACATATAGATACTTTTTACCGTCTACTATACTGCTGCAGCTGCGAGACTGCTCCGAGTTTCCCCGTATACAGCTCTAACCTCAACCACTTGAGATTTCGGAGCAGTCGTACTGGGCAGGCCGCGCACACACACGGACTCTTGCTCCGGATTCCTTGAATTTTTTTTAAACGCTTATCTCGTGTGCACACTTATAGTGCCATCGATTACTTTTTTTTTCTCTTTTTATTCTTTTATCTGATATATTCCAATCGTTGAGGAAAACAGATAGAGAAAGATAGAAAGATAGAACGGTAGACTCATCGGGGCGATAAAGAATGCGCGAGCTGCGGGAGAAAGAGAGAAAGTGCAAAGACAGCAAAGAGAAAGACAGAGCGAGGGGGGAAGAGAGAAAGAGCAGGCACAAAGTAGAGAAAAGGTATACCTATACCAGCGGCTGAGTGTGGAGTAGACATGGGCTCTAGAAGCGCGGACTACGGAGTAGGGAGAGAGGGGAGGGGGAGGAGGGGGAGAAGAGCGGTGACGGCAACTGAAATACCTATACTGGAATTCACAATGGCCGTGGAATGAAAAATCCGTAGGTCGCTCTCTGGTCAGGCTCGGCTCGGTTGGATGGTGCTGCTACTGCTGTTGCTGTTGCAAACGACTCATATATATCCCCCCCTCGAAAATCTCTGTCTCATTCTCTCTTTTCTTGGACTCCACTGGTCCTGTGTAGTCGCCGCCACTGCCTACGGTACATATCTTAAGAAGAGAAGAGAAAAACTCTTTTCCACTCGATTCCGGCCGCCTAGAGAGACGTAGATGTGGAGTGATTAGATGTAAAAGAGTGAGAGACGGAAGCTGAGTCGTAATATCAACTTGCCCTCTCGCTCCGTTCTTGCTTTGCAAAAACACTCGTAATTCCGCCTCTATCGCGGCTACTTCGCTCTTTCTTCCCGTCCCGCTCACTTGCAATCGTATTCAGTTTTTTTTTTTTTTAATGTTTTTCCCAAACATTTGTGGCTTAGTTCTTTCCCAAATATCACCTCGAAATCCCCAGCTTTCGTCTTATCCGTTTTATCCGCAAGGCACAGCCGCGTAAAAGCCATTCAACCGTCCAAAAGCTGTCGAATAAACTTGTTTACTTCTTTTTTCGCGCTCCTCTACAACTTCAAGTTATAGCCGTAAATGAGCCAGAATACGTCCCCGCGCCAGTAAAGAGCATGGGAATTGAAACTGCAGTAATAAACTATTATCGCGTCAAGTTGAAAAACGAAAGTAACCATTAAACTTACGAGTTTGAACTTATGAGAAGAATTAAAAAAAAAGAAAAGAAAACGTGCTTTTATTTTCGTCTACAGTTTATTGACGTTTCAAAATACGTATCGGAGTCGTTTAACAAAAGGTACACTCTGCGACAAGTTTGACGAGATTGATTTCACTTATCTGTACTTAGTTGGCTACATACACAGAGATAACTTCGTGACTAACGACGAATTTGATAAAACTATTTGGTTTGCCGGATAAAGACAAATTATTAGAGATTTTTTCGTAAATTTTAATTTTCAGTTTTCGGAATTCGGGGATACTTGTTCGACGAGAGCTTGTATTTCTTTCTCAAAACAATCGATGGGTCTTATATGGTGCAGTCTTTTTTTATAGAGAATACGATCGATTCATAAAATCGTATAGGATTTGAAATATATTGATAAAAATATAAGTTGATGATAAAAAATACCGCGCAGCACGAGTCTGCCGTCACCTCGTTATAGCCTAGTCACGCTAAGTATAAATGCAAGATATTATCTATCGGTATCAGTTAATTCAAATCACTATTATAGCTTGTACAGAAAATCGTAAAAGTTTGTTAAAATCATTTCCGAACAACAGCCATATAAATCAATTTTATCTATTCTTTTTTGTTTTGACACAACTTCAATTACCTCAACAATTTAGCTGATAAAGATATTAATTTCGATTATTCAGCAGTCATATGCTTATCTTAAAGTCATCTATTTTAATTAAAGCACGTTGTCACAAGTGGAACCTTTTGACTTAACCCGGGGAGTGTCGGAATTTCAGAGAGCGCTCGGTTAATAATAAAATGTATACAGACGCGATACGAATCGCAAACAGCATCATTGGCGACGCTCGCAGAGCATTTGTATCTCCATCTGAGGGGAACTCCAGTAGCTCTAGAACTCAAACGTGACCACATTTTTACGCGATTTATTATTCGGCACTCTCAGTCTCGTCACTCAAAATTCCCCACTACAATGTTTGAAATAACACTCTATCAGTAGTCTCGTTTAGTGATATGAAACGAATACAAGAGAGTTTTTATATTGCATACGCTATAAGCTTTATAAAAAGAATTTTTTGTTCATGTTTTATTATGATACTGAATTTTTTTATTTGAACAATTTGCAAATCGATTAATTTCATTTAATTCCAAGGCTACGTTCTGCTTTGTTCAACAAATTCTTGCTGCATTCGCTTTACATTGTTTGCTTTTAAGCGCTATATTACGCATCTTTAAAAATAGGTGTATAAGCAATTCGTCAAATTGACCCTGAAGTCAATTCTCTCCTTTCCTAGTTCGTTTCAATCCCTAAAAGACGGCTAATATTAAACTCGGTAAAATTAAGCTAGCTGCGCGATATAAAATATGCATTCACTGCTTCAAATTTGCTTCAGTATAGAATAATAAGTTACAAGTTCAAAATAAAGCGCAAACATCTTGAGCGAATATGAATAATTGGTCGTAATTTCTGTTTATCAGCTTTATTCATTTTTTTTTTCTTCGTTTATTTGCCTACATTTGACAGTGCAACAAGTTTCGGTATACGTCGAGTTTTTAGAATATCTCTCATCTTATTTTTTCTCTTCCACTTCTTTTAAAATTTTTTTATGATTCACTTATCGAGGCAGATTACGATGACACTAAGACTCCCTGTAAACTTGTTATAAAAATCAATATTAATTGGGAGTAAAATTTTTTTTAGTTGAAGCGTTGTATCGCAAAAAAAAATTTCTCGCAAATTATTTGATACTCTTTATTATAGAAATGACATAATACTTTCATTACATAAGGAGCATTATACGCGCAGAAGTTACTCTTCCAAATTCGGCAAAAATTCGTGACTCCAAGGCCTTGTGCTGAACATTTAATTTCATGTAAAATATCGTTGTGTAACTAAAGTCACGATGAATACATTTTTTTTACAACTAGTTAACATCTAAAGATAATACTAAATATAAAACGCAAATGAGTTATAAACCTGGTAGTAACAACAGTGTACGTAATTTTGCAGTAGTTGAATTAGTCGTGAATTTTTTATCGCTGCTATACGTCTCAAAAATATCGTATTTTACACGGTACACATTTAGCGTCCAAGGTAAAAATTCCGCTAATGCAGTCCATGCCAAAATATTACCAGTATGTTGACAGTGGTATAGATGCTAACACGTTTCCTATACAGTTTGTTTATTAGTATCGATTTTCATACGCGGGCAGTGAGATAAAAAAAATCGCACGTGTAAAGAGCTGTAGGGATATAGGTGTACGGCGGATACCTACTTTATCGATATCTCAACTTCTCCCACCATGACTCCTTAAACTTTATAGGCCACACAATCCGTATTGATACACGCGTTGAGCTTAAGCAAAGAAGGAAAACTTCGAAATAAAGAAAGCCGGCCGCACCTCTCGATTGCCCTCGCTCGCTCGCCCACGCAGTATGGCAAACGCAGCAAAGGCAACACACGTATATGCACTCTGCTCAACTATGCGCTGCACATGAATATGCGCGAATAAGAAAGACGGGGAGATGTTGCGTTGCGTAAACCCTCCTACGCCTCTTTGCCTCGTCTTTTTCTCGTCATTTGTTCCTGCATTTTTTTTACTGTGAAACTTTTAATGGAAAGCTCCTCAAACGAGGGTTTTGTAAACTACATTTTTGTTTATTGATTTATGACAATAAATTCGATTTCTATCTTTCTTCTTTTGTAATGTACAAGTTAGTAATTCTGGCAATAATGCAATAATTATTTTGAACACATTTACGAATAATAAAGTAAAATAAATTTTTTAAATATTAAAAAAATCAATCATGAGCGAACCCATAGACTTGAACATAAGATCCATCATTTTTAGCACAATATTTCTAATCCAAGTACTCATCCTTTATATCATGTAACTAATTAATTTTATTTTTGTTTCAGGTACGTATTTGTTCAACAATATTATCTCGACATTAATTTTCTAACGGAACGTAAGTTTATTTTTGCTTTATCCAAATTACAATTTGGTGCCTAAAATGTAATACCTGAAGTTTATATCAAGTACGAACTGCATTCGACTGTGCATACGCAGCCGTGGTCCTGACTGCACATCGAGAAAGTCTCGAGAAACTAAGCAAAAAGCTCTTCCTTTTACATTGCCTCCTGGACTTTTTAAGAGCGGGGGCAACATGAAAACCGGTCTCTCGTATTGACTCGCTTGATTTCTTTTCTCGCGCGGCGGAAAGGCAGGATTTCAAAATGTTATGTTTAACTAATGTACGATTACATTCGTTGAACAAATTTTTCATAAAAGTGTTCTTATCTAAAGGTTATGATATTTATTATAAGTTAGTAAAGAAAAAAATAGACTATCTTTATTAAATTACAAGATAAACTGTAGATTATAATTTGAAAGCTAAATTGTATTGATGACGTTAGACACGTTTAACTGTTTATATTTTGAATTTATTTTGCATGAAAGACAGGAGAAAATTTTCTTTTTCTAATTCTCACTGTTTTAACTGTATACTTATTCAATTTTTTATCATGGTCATATTACAGTTATATATTTATTTAATTATAATAGTAATAATAACAGATAATAATAAAATAACTCAAAGTACAGCGTATATAAACATCAATCAAGCAGAAGAAGATGACCCGTGGTTTTTCTTTGTGGAAAATTTTATTGGATTTTCAGTGCTTCAGTGATTTTCCTATAAATAACTTTCCGCCACTCTAGTGCATTCAATCTATAAAAGACAGAGCGACAACCTATATTCGTGTATCTCTACGTAACTGATATTGAACATTGTACATATGAATATGCGTGTGTTTATATTTTATTTAAATATTTTGATATATACGTACAAGTAATTTTTGTCTTGTTGAAATTAACTTCAGCGATTTGTACAAGGATTGTTAAAATCATTATCTAAACATTTGAGTTTTAATACTTCACTCAGCATAAGTAATCACTTGCTTCTAAAAAACAAGAAGAACAAGAAATCAGACAAGAGGAAATCTGAGCTTCGTTTCGATGCGCAGATTCCCTCTTGTCACTCGCTTCTAAAATTTCTAATAGATAAATCACCTAATTTTTCAAGCACGTTAAATCATCCGTAATATAATTAATTATTTTAATGGAACCGGAAATGGCACCAAATTTTTTAGTCGAGAGAGCGATTAACTAAGCGTACACCTAACTGCGTGCTGAGTCAGCGAGTCAAGTGTAGATTGAGCAAAATGTTTAGCCGAGCGGTATCGTATTAGAGAATATAGCCGTCGTATAATGTCGTTCTGCAAACGTTTATATTAGCTCCCTGGTGGAAATCTGATCAGGAAAAAAAATGGACCACTGTAAAGGCAACATGAAAGGGCTCGTTTTGTGGACGTAACACGATTATGGGATAACTTGTAAACGTTGCCTGCGATTTTTTTTACACCAAAGCTCTGTAGTTTATCTTTTTGCAAACCTTGCTGAGACTTTATAATCGATTGATAAACAGAGAGGATCGCGTGATTTGCTTGCTGATTCACTAAATGAATAAGTAAGCAATTGCGTCAGTTGACCTTCGTAAAGACTCTCTGTAAAGTGCATTACTCATCAGCAGTTCATCACTCAATTTTTCTCTTATTCATTCAACGATTCGTTCGTTTACCAGGCCCCGGATAAACACAAAATAAGAAAAAGAGAAATGGCACGGTTTTGAATTTATTTTTGTCCTTTCTTCTATGAATTGTTAAAAGTTGACGTTTTTACTGTTTTCAATTTGATACTGTAACGTTATTAATTCGGTTGAAGTAAAATTGCTTTTTTTTTGCTTTTAGTATTGTTAAAAAATGAATTGATCCTTTGGGCTTTAAGTTATAACATGTTCAAGAGAGCAAAGATGAAAAAATAAAGAGTAGCAACATAAATAAGTTGAGATAATTTGCGACTCATATCCGCAGAATATTTACTTATTCTGCTGATGCAACACATTACTTCTTGTACTATTTTCATCCATATCTTACTTGCTTCTTTGCTTATTAGCTTACTTTTTTCCTTTTTTTTTCAATCTGACTAAAATAACAAGTTTATCTCAATATCCAAATAAATAGATTTTGCCAATTTTTATTTCATTATTATTTCATTAGAATTAAAATTCAAATTAATCAGTTAATAATTAAATTTGTGGAACTACACGAGAGCAGTGTGAAAAAATACAGAAAAGCATTTTTAGATTTTTTGAAAATGTGGTTTTTGAAAAGGAATCATTTCAGAAAAATCACCAATTTCCTGAGAGTTGGATGATTGCTTAAAACTTTTTGGCTCTATTATAGTGTGCATTTCCATTTTGTACAATATAACACGTGCATTGAGAATACGGTGCGCTAGAATTACAAGAAAATTTAAGGAAAATATTTATCGTCTTGTGTTATGTTATAGTATACGACCGGAATACAGAGTTATTGATAAACGATTGACTTCCGTTATTATTGCACTAATCCCTGTGGCCAAGACGGAAAGTTTTTCTTGTTTAAGTACATCAATTTCAAGACACTTTCGTTGGAATTGAGATTCGGCGAAAAAGGTGGAAAGAGCGGGAGAAAGAAAGAAAGGAACGGAGAGAGACAATTGTCCCGTTCTTATTTATACCTGATAACATGGCTGTATGGTGTAGGCGATACTTGCAGCGTAAAAAAAGAGTCAATTTTTATTTATTATTTTATTAAAAATTTAATTAAAACCTCGAAAAACCAATCACTGCATATGAAATTTATATGTCAAATAAATTATTGAAATACAATATATGTTTTTAAAAGACAATTATTTAAACATAGAAATGAATTAAACACGATTGGCTTTTCGAATTTTTATTTGAATTTTCAATAAAACAAAAATAAAAATTGTTTTTTTTTATCACATTTATTTTTCATCAAGCAGCCATGTTGTGATGTAATAACATTAATAACACTATAGAATACTAATAATAGCAGCCGTATTTGACATTTCGCTCGTCCAAGCTTTTCTACAAACCCAAATATTGCGTGTCTCTCTCACTCGCTGTTCTTTGTTTACGATAAAGCTCCACGAAGGGTAGGCATCTCTCCCGCGCATTCTTATTCTCTCTTTCCTTTATGGCGCTCGGTGCGGTGAAAAAAAAAGTGACGGTCTACGCTGAGGTTAGACATACCAGCTGATATGTCTAGCAGTACCGGCGTCACAACGCAGGGCAGGTGTAAAGTACTCGACAGATCGGCAAATGTGCAATACCTCGCGAACCTTGATCAACGCGAAAGACACTCCGACATGTCTAATCCAAGTTCAAGGAAAAATTTAAACGAGGCTCAAGAAACGCCCAAAACAGCGACCCCGAAAGTACGGCGTTCTTACGCGATCAAGAGCGTAGCCCAGCGCCTGTTCTGCAACGAAAACAATCGGAATTTGAAGAACGAGGGGAAACCTCCTGCAGCCAAGCGCTGTCGCTTCATAGAGACCAGCCCGTGGCAGGAGTTTTCTCTATTCAGACCTCATTTTCTGCCGAAATACCGCCAGCAACGAGCTGCTGCTCTGGCCGCAGCTGTGGCTGCAGCTAACGCTCCTCAGGCCAAGCAGGATGATGGAGGTTTGGATAAGCTATCGAGAGAGAAGAAAAGCGATGGAGAGGAAGGTGAAAAAGAGAGAGGTGTGGATAAGGCTTATCGGTCGTGGAAAAACTGTACGCATTCTTCGCGGCAGGGAATAATTAAGCTGACAAATCGCATACGCCAGCTGCCTAGGAAGAAGAGCAAGTCGATGCAAGCTCAGGCGTAAGTTTTTCCTGTTGCTTTCATTCTTAAGGTGGCTTGTTCGCTCCATAAGAGATTCAAAGGGTTCTGTGCGAGTTGTACTCAAATTTCAAAACTTGACTTGCTTGTGGGAAAATTTTAATCTAGCCTATGTGGCTTTTTTCAATTTACTTAGAAGTATTTGTGTTTTTGCAGAGGTAACAATAGCTCTTTGTGTAAAGAACAAAAAAACATCTGGACAATTGAAACTATTTGAGTGCGCTAGGTAAGCAGTCGTTTTTAAAATGCAATTTTTAGCCATATGGCTAACTTGTCAAACAATTGTCCTTTCTCGGCTATTCATTCCACTTTTATCTTGACGTACTGATAAATAAGTTTAAAAGAAAACCATTTTTTTACTTTTATTACATATTATTTTTTATCTAAATCATTTCAAAATTTATTTACTAAACTATATTTTTTCTTTACAATAATTTGGAAACTAGATTGTTACTAGTTTTATAATAGCAAAGTTACTCTTTTTGAATCACAATATTTTTTTTCTATGAACCAGAATTTAAAAAATAGCATCCTTATAGAAAATTATCCAAAGTTCAACACTTATTTTATTATTGAAAAAAAATAGAAATATTAAAAGTTGTTTACATAATGTTACTATTTTTATTCTAATATAACATTTTTTCTTGCAGGAGAGATATTTAAAATTTATCTCATGTTATACAAATTTTTGCAGTACATAGTTGAATACAAAATTTTGAAAGACAAGTATCTTATGAATCATACATGAAAAAAATAAAAGTAGAAACATGCATATAAGACTGAATACTTGGATATCTATAAAATTTATTTTTAATTCTATATTGTAATTATAAGTAATGAGTTAATTTAATTTTTTTCTGTTCGAATAAAATTTTGAAAAAGCAATCATGATTTTTATTGTATAAACACAGAGTTTTTTTAAAAATCTAGTTTAAGCTAGCTTGAAAAGCTTTAATTTTAGTTGAAACGAAGTAAACAGTTAGAATTGTACATTAAAGTTGCTAATAATATATGAAAGATTATTTTTGTCTTCTTTAAAGATCACAATCTTGAAAGATCATTATTTTTCAACTACTCTGATCATAAGCGTCTAACAGAATTTCAATCATGAAAATTTCAAATACATTCAAAACATAAATATTATCATTGATTAGAAAGATTTTTAACGCACATTATAAAAGTCCCTAAGTCACTAAAGCCATTTACTGTTTTACTAAGGTTTCTGGATACTTTGTAATAAAAAATTCACTACTTGCCTTGACTGGGTTAGTAATTTATTCAGATAGATTGATGTTAGGAACAATCAAAAATTACCAAAATGAAATTTACTTAATCGATACTGAAAATTAAAATCATTTTTGTAATTTAAATACAGTATTAGGACAATCCATAATTAAGATATGGCTTGTCATTATAAAGTATTGCAGCAACAATAGAGCGAGCTTCGCAATTGGAAAATTGCGTGAATTAGATACACTTGGTGCCAGCTAAAATAGATGTATCATATAGATTGAATTCGCGTTCTTTCCTCTGCCTGTCTGCATCCGTTCAGCCGTCTATCTGTCAGTCTCTTTCTGCTTCTCTCGCTCTCCCCCTCTCTCTCTCTCTCTCTCTAGCTATCTCTCTTACACATAATAGCCTTACTTATAGTGTAGATAAGGTCATACGCAATGATTATCATAGCAGGTAATGACTTCAGTGTTCATCCGACACGTATGTAAAAAAGGTAACTTTTAAAGTGTCCATTGAAGTCAACCTTACTTTGCAATGCGGCTTATCGCATTAAACTTTCGAAAATTCGTTCGATTTAGTCTGTTAGGAGAATAATGCAGTTTATAAAATTGTTGAATTTTGAAGATATTCGTGCATAAATTTTATCCAATTTTCAACGATTTGTGTAACCGCTTTATTTAAGTACGCGTACATCGTTATACTAAGTTATGTTAGTTATCGTCGCAAAACGGGTGAGTCACGTTATATTAGTTTTCGCAGCGAACCGGCGAGTTACGTTAGCTTTCCACGCAACAATACACGCCGGTAAATTCCAATCAACCTAAATTGTTATTTTTCATCAACCTATATGAATTTTGTTTTTTATTCTGAAATTAGTAAAAGAATACTGACTAAAGCATACTTCACGAAAATGCGGTCATGCAAAGTCACTCGTATTGTAAACAACATTTTTATTTCAATATCGAAATCGAACGTACATAGCACCTCTCCTTCGCCGTCCTTTCGCCTTTCTATGAATGTTTTATTACGATGGACAAAAAAACGAATAGAAATGATTTCGAGCATTATAATTTACATTATAAATATATGTCTTTTCTAGTGAAAATGATGTTTTTTTTTCTTATTTTTCGTTTTAATACACGTGCGCGTGAAACATAAAATTCCAAGCGCGTGTATGACTGTCAAACTTACTTCCTCGGTACTGCCACGTCACTTTATTTTGAAGTGGTAAATTTAAAAGCAAAGTTCAAATTTTTTTTTTTACAAAACCGCAAATGATTTGCCTGTCCGGTAAAGATGTGGTTGGTTATAAAATGTATAACTTATATCAAACACAGGAAAGAAGTTTGTGCTTACGCATGTTTCTGTAACAATAATACAGTCGGATGAGTAAAGAAAAAAGAAAAAAATGACATAGGAGGAGTGTGAGTTGTGGGAAGAGAGGAAAAATGTGAAAGGAACCAGCTAGAGCGACGTATAAATGAAAAAGCGTCCGCTGCGCAAGCTTTTGCGTCGGAGGCGGTGTCCTGGGGGTTGCCGGCCCACTGTATTGATTCACGGCTGTGGCAAATCTCTTGCCAGAAAGAAAGGAAACGAGCGTGGCTGAATTGATGATAAGCGAGGCAAGGCAAAAGGGTGAAAATGATTAGGAAACAGAGAGCTACGAGACAAAACAAGAAACGGACTAAGAGAAAGAAAAAGAGAGAGGGAGAAAGAGAGATAGAGCGAGGAAGACAGACAGTGGAATGATAGCGATGCGTTGTCGCTACAATGCTCGCACTGTCTGCTATCCACTTGTATGCAGTCGTTTTTCCCTCATTTTTCTGCCAAATTTCACACCATTGTTTCTTCATCGACGCTTATACCCTAACTGTACGTTCACAGACTTATTTTACTATCTGGTTCTGCACAGTAACCTTTATTTAAATTATAACACATGCTATTCCAATACATTTTATCTCTTCTCTATTCGATATAAGAGTATATAAAGTAAAGTTTTTATTGGCAATTTTGAAAAAAGATTTTGTAGCAAAAATTTCAATTATTTTCATGCTACTCCAATAAAGGGGCTCGGACTTTGTAGATATTAATCTTGAATAGTGGCGAAGAAATGGTCGATTGCACTGAGAAAAGTGTTATAATAAAAATTACTATTTTTTTAGGAAAGTGAGGATCTACTTTCGATTGTGCTAATTTTTACTATGTTACATAGTAATTT
>JAPYYQ010000984.1:0-43144 GCA_030522585.1 Anagyrus pseudococci | reverse complement strand
CTTACTACTTATTGTATTTTATGTATTTTACTATCTAAAATTGTAATGGGCTTATGCCCCCACACAATTTGAATAAAATAATAATAATAATAATAATAGAAGGAGAAAGCGGAAAAAATGAAGAAGAAAAGGAAAAAAACTGGGCGAATATGCGCTGCTCTTTTTTTTTTATTTTTTCTAGAACAAGGGGGCGCGCTGGAAAAGTCAGCGAGGCGTAGATTTGCGAGGAGAACGCGGCTTGCGAATCGAGAGGAGAGTCGTGCTTGCGGCTTTAGCGGCCAAGTGAAAACAGTAGCCGCGCGAATTTCCGTTGCTTTTTTTAGTTCGGCCTCGGGCGCAGCGCAGTAGAGCTCCCGGGACGGCCAAGTTGAGAGGCGTTAAACTAGTTTCCCTTAAACGCGCGCAAACGCGATCGGAATAATTCAGCGAATTACGAAAACGCGCGCGCTAGCTCTGGCCTCGTTAGATATTCAGCGTAAAGACGTATACGCGCGAAATTTACGGGAGAAAAGCCGGCGTTTATTTCTAAGATCGCATTAGCAGCTTGGCGAAAAGAAAAATTAAAAAAAAAAGGCTACTGACTTGATCTCGGAATTTCGACTCCGCGTATAGCTGCAACTCTCAGCAGATAAATACCGAGAGAGCCGGGCTCGCAGGTGAAAACGAGCCGAGTCCTTCTCTGCCCTTCTATCCGGAAATGGTTTTATTACGCTGCGTAAGGTAATAGACGTTCTCGATGCTTTTCACCAGCTGTACATCGTCAGGGCAATTAATTATAAGCGCTGAAATAATTGCAGCCAGCCGCATAAATATAATATCGGCTAATTTGATAAATATGCATAGGATGATAATTGTTTGGAAAGTTACTTTAATTCGTCGTTACAGCAGACGGCGCTGCGAGAAAGACCGACGGGGCGTTTTTGCTCCTTACGAAAACAAGACATTTCTTTTCGCCCGAGTGTGTGTGTCTCGCGCCGAGACGCGCGCGTTATTCGAATAAAAGTCGGTTATACGGGCCGCTCTTAATTACGCCGAGGCCGCGCGACGAGGCAGTCGGTAAATAATCTCTCGTAATTCATTTAAAAGCCCGCCATTACGGAGCGCAAGGGGCAGACCTCGCTACTGCTGCGGTCGAACAAAAAATTCCTTTCAGTTGCTTATTCCGTTGCTAGAGAGAGGCGAAAGACGAGAGGGAAAAAAGAGGCGCGTATTAAACGGCAGGCGGCAGGCTTCTTAGCGTTTTCGCCGTTTCCGGCTCCGGGGCGCTTCTCACGGCGTGTATACACACACCGTCGCCTTCTGTCCGTCGCTCCCGCTCGAGATCGGTTCCGCGTGACGAGTGGCCTTCCTCTCCAAGTCTATCTTTTTTCTCTCTCCCTCTATAGTCCAGCGCCAGTGCGCGCGCGGAAACGATAACGATCGCTAGAAGAAATCCAGGGGAGCCCCCCCCTCCCCCTCCCTGCCAGCGCGCTCTTTTCCGCGAGCCGCGCGCCTCCTTTGAGGAGATAAGGCTGTGTGGCTTTATCGCGCTCGCCACAATGGGAGGCTTGATTAATTCTCTTCTTTTTCTCTTACTCTCCCGCCGGCCAGTCGGACCTTCCTTTCCTCCGGCTTTTCCTCCTTTATTTACAGCCGCTTACTTTAATCGATTTGATTTATACGAGATACGCGGCGGAAAGAAAAAAGAATAAACCGGACTTTTCTTTTCGGAGATAAAGGTTGCTCGATATGTCTACCCTTGGATATTTTTCCTTTCCGGGGCTCCGTTCTGTTTATTCATCTGTCTAATTGAATTGACTTTGCGCCGATAGCGGAAAAATTGTGTGCCTTTGCTCGGTGTTTGTCTTTCTAACGCGCTGTTATAGCTTGTCAAAGGCGATTTTTTTAGCCATTATTATTTTCCAAGTTTCGTGTAATAAATTTGGTGTTTCTATTTTATGCTTTTCGAAAAAGTAAAAAAAAAAAGAGCAAAACGATAACAACGTATTCATAGCCGTAAAAATATTCAGAACAGCAAGAGTTCTCTACTAAATTGATAGTACTACTTCAAAGATCGTTTGAATATCCAATAAAGAACCTGTTCCAGCCTATCTTCCGTGATCCGGGGGCTGAATTTACAACGTACGCAAACACGTCAATCCAGTCTAGGCCAACAACACTGCCGACAACAGTGCAGCGTTAAAAGCCGCGGGGCTACTGCAAACATCGGGGTCAATCAATTTTCGGCGAGTATCGCAACGGACTTTGTTCCAATGTTTATCCGACGGTAAAGAAAAGCTTGGACAGAAATAGCGCATCTACGATAGGTGATAATGAGGGTGTGGGGGCGCCTACCTTAATAGAGCTGTGTACACTGGGCTGCTAGGAGAGGGTGGTGCGGATTGGCCGTGGGGTGATCGGGGGGGCTCCGGTGCAGGGCGTACCCCTAGTTGCCCGCGTCGGGGCCCCCCTGCTGTTGATGCGCCGCCGCCGCGGCTGCCGCTGCCGCTGCCGCCGCGGCCTTCTGCGCCTGGGCCTGTTTCTCCTGCTCGTTCAGCTCCTTGATCGCCTGTATCTCCTTCTTCAGCTTCATCCGCCGATTCTGGAACCATATCTTTATCTGCCGCTCCGTCAGGCAGAGCGCGTGCGCCATCTCTATTCGCCTCCGCCTGGTCAGGTAGTGGTTCGTGTGGAATTCCTTCTCGAGCTCGAGGGTCTGGTAGCGCGTGTAGGTCTGCCGGCCGCGCCTGCGCAAACCGTTCGCTCCTGAAACACAAACGACAACAAGTCTCGCTTTAGTACGGCCCAAAATCCGTTACGAAAACGTACAACTCGTTAACGCAGATTTTATGCTGCAGAGGACACTCGACTTCACCACATGAGGAGCTGTTTTCAAACTCTTTTTCGTCTATGGCCAATTTGTTGGTTAATTTATCGCAACTTGATTATCCGTATAAGTATGTAGGTGGTATTTGAGTGTCGTGTCTACAAACTTTAATGTGCCAAGCTTTTATAAGTGCCGCGATAAACAGCTACATAATTTGACGTTAACGACCTGATCGGCTAGAGTTACCGAAATAATATTAATTTCAACAGTTCACTCGGTAGTTGATGTAATTGCAATAAAACAACTCGTCTAATCTTAAAGCAGCAATCTTTATTTCTCGTAAAAAAAAGAAACAGGAAAAGAGAAAAGTACAAATCTCAATGAGGCATTGGACAACAAAGTAAGGCGGTAGTTGCCACTCGAAAATCAGTTCGGAGCAGCAGTTGCGCGTCGTAAAAGAGCTGGGAAAGAGAGAAGAGAAAAAAGAGCTTAAGAGGAGAGGAATGTCAGGGGGGGGGGGGGGGAAGGTAGAGGGTTATAGGGTGAGACGACCGCATCGAGTGCGCCGCAAAATCTTTGCCGGCTGTTTTCGTCCATTCGCCAGCTTTAACACGTGGAGGGAGAGGCACTTCTCGCGCGGCTAGAGCGAGCCATAAGGAGAGAGAATTTGCGAGGCTACTCGCTTGCTTAGAGAAAGAGCGAAAGAGAGTGAGAGGCCGCGATGCGAATGGTTTTCAATAAAGCGCCAACAGAGAGCGGCGGGCCAACGCTGCGTCGCTGGGAAAAAAGCTGCCCTTTCCTTCTCTCTCTCGTTCCATGCTAGAAGAGAGGGAGGGAAAAAAGAGAGGAAAAAGGTCGGCGAGGGTGGAGGGCGTGAAAAAGAGAGCGGGAGCAGCGGCGAAAGAGGAGGGGAGGAAAATGTACGCGCGGCAGCGCGGCTGAACAGCCACTTGGGTGCAGTAGCGGAATAAGCCGGGCCCGCCGTCGGATAGCCGGGGAGTTGAGTCGAGCAAGCTCACCTTATCGGCCGTTACTGCCTCGTAAAGCGGCCCGTGTTTCACCTCGTAGCCCGCACGCGGACTACACTCTCTTTCTCTCTCTTTCTCTCTTCTGCTCGGCGCTTGCACGCTCCCAGGATTCAGACACCGGCTTCTGCTCTCCGAGGGTCAGAGCAGGCGCGTATGTGTGTGCGAGCAACCCTCACGCCGAGCGTGAATATGTATACGTTTATACTCGAGCGCTCGCGCGCGCCCTCCTTTTTCCACCTTTTCGACGAGCTCTCTATTTGCCTGTAATGCACTTCAGACCTTTCTCTTTTTCTCGCTCTCTTTTTTACCCTGTTTTCGCTTGTTTTTTTGCTCTCTTGCTCTTATACTATTTTCTTTTATTGCGTGGAATGGTGAACTTGTAACTTTAAGTGGACACGATCATTTTTTTACCAACTGTATTAAATGTCAAAGTGCTTAATGCACCGACATTCCTTGAATTATACTGTAGTAATTTTAAAGGTATTTTTCCAGAATTTGTTACAGAAATTAGTAGTTGAAAAGGACGAGATCGGACTTTATATCGAGGGAAGAGGACAACTCGTAAAAAGAATAAAAAATAAAACGGTCGCCGGTGCTGCCGCGAGTATTTGTCGGCGGCGTAACCAGCATGCTTTCGCCATTATTAAATCACATATATCAATTGGCTCGTAAAGGAAGCGAACCCCTTTTAAAACAATTAATTACCCGGTAGCAAGTGGGGGGCGAGGTTGGCGGCAGTAGCAGCGCCGGAGGAGGAGGGAGGTAGGAAGGAGAGCGCGCCGCGGAGACTAGAATCGGAAATCGGCGAAGAACTCGAAAAGCAATGGCCCATTATCTCGACTAATATACCTCGTGATTCGTAATTTAACGAGGAAATTACGAAAATGTAAATCGGCCCAGCTTTCTCCCTCTCTCCGTCTCTCGATAAAAATCCTCGTCGCTTGCTACCCATCGCCTCGTAAATATTCGACCCCGGTGAGCACATCTACCTACCTCCCCCCCTCCAGACCTCGGCAGCTCTATTGCTCGTAAAAAAAAGGGACCAGCAACACGTTACTCTCGCGCCTCTGGCGTGGCCAGTCATAAAGCCGTATAAACGCACGGGCAAACATGATATAAACACCGGGGGCCTGGAAAAATGTAGACGAATTGCTGGGCCGAGAGAGATCGCCCGCGCTCGCACACGGGTGCAACGATGAACGCGTCATATTTACAATGGTATCCGCGGCGCGATCTGCTATTGGCACGCGAAATTGCGAGGGTGGAATGCCATAGAGCACGCGCCGCCGAAGCTTCGCATCCCCCCCCCCCCAGGTTGTCGCGCGTATATGCCTGCCGGACACGGCATTGCGGGCCAACTTTCCGTCTCTCTCTTTCTCCCTGTAACCTCCGGGCGCGAAATATTTTCGGCTGAGTTCATATCGGCGCGTCAAGGTTTATTATCGCTGCGCAATCAAGTGCGCGTCCGGCGACCTAACTCACCCCGCACTCTCGTTCTTCTTATACTATTACTCTATACGTATAGCCCTATTGTTTCTTTTTTTTAATATTATTTAATTTTTTTTTTTTTTTTTTTTTTTAAGATCAGTTTAATCTTAGCCGTTGAAAAAATTTATTGTGATCAACTTCGGTGTATATTAAGATTGTACTATTCAAAATACAATAAAACAGTACCTAAACACATTACCAGTAAAAGCTCAAAATATATTTATAATCTTATCTACCGACGAAATTACGTAAACAGAGAAGTCTAGAGAGCAAGAGCGAAACAATGTACATACATTTTGACGCAATGAAATTTATTCGGCGCAGTTAATTATGCGAAAACAGTAAGGTCTGCCAACAAATTCGCGATAAAATAAAGCGCCGGAATTTATCTCAGCGGCATTTCGCCGGGGTACGCGTATATACGCTGCCGCTGCGCGATTCAGCATAAAATTAAACGCTAATACAAGAAACCAATTTCGGCCGGAGGGAGATTATCATGACGCGGTGTTTATAAGGGTTATTTGTCAAGGAGTCTCTCTCTCCCATCTCTGTTTCCATCCTCATCCTTTGCCAAGGGCTCCGGCGCGGAAAAGCAAGAAACTCGAGAGGTGGCGCTGGGGGTGAGTAGTAGCGTAGTCACCCTCCCTCAAAGCAGCCACGCGTCCTCGAAATGCAAGGGGATGCTCCGACGATAGACTCCCGAACTTATAAATAAAAGAAGCCTAAGGCAAGAGTGTGGGTAGTGCGGGGGGGGAGGGAGTCAGCTCTCCCAATTAAGCCGTCCTCATACATCTCCGCAAAGTAGAAAATGTGACAGCCGCCCCTAAGACCCTTGGCAATTCTTACGGCCTACGACAACGACGACAACGACGGGCTTACTTACCGGCAACCCTCCCCCTCCCCCCCCCAGCGACGTTCCGCGCGCGCCACTCGCGCTCCCCCTTTTAACTCGACACACCCCCGTAGCAGCCATAGCTCGGGTTTTTCGTTCTGCCCGCCGGCGGCACGTCTCGCGGGAAACGCGAAACGAAAACTTTGCCGTATAACACGCGCCTGCTCGGTTTAAGGGTGTGGTGGAGAAGGCCAGGGGAGGCAGAGGTATAAAGAAGAAGAAGCGAGAAGAAAAAGCCCGCTTCGGCCGGAGGGACGGATAAATCTCGCAGGGAATTCGTCGCGTGACGCACGACCGCGGCTCTCTCTCTCATTGGCTAGAGAGCTTTATTCGCGAGATCCTCTCACACCCCTGCTTCTTATGTATTCACCTTCTTTTTTTCCTGAAAATTTTCAGCCATTCGCTTTGGCCCTGTCGACGCGCTCGCATGATTTGCAAGCGGGAGGTATATTGCGAGGGAGCCACGAGCGGTCGTTTGCTGCGAAAATGGGAGCCGATGAGGGCTGGTGTCGCGCGAGAGCGATTACGGATAACTGCCGAAAGTCAACGTGTGCGGGGCTTCTTCTTTTTTTTCTCATACAGCTCATGTAAATTAACGGTCGTTTGGAGATTTTCTCGCGCCGGGATGCTAAGTCGTTGAGCGCCGAGTGTAGGGCTTTTCTAACTACTTGCGAATTCGTGGCTTTTATATCCAATCAGAATGAGCTATAAATGTTTCATGAATGGAGGAATAAAGATTCTTTTTTTCTTATTGTTGAATCCATTATTTTTGTAATTTTATCATCAGATACGCGTAAGATATTGTTTACATGAAAATCTCTAAAGTTTCCAAACTTGTGTGTACCATCCGAAATAAACGAGGATCTAATAAATTTGAACCGGTCCATAAAGCCAAAAAGCCAGCGTAGCAGATTTGATGAAAAACGATAGGTACAATCATGCGAAATAATGCGAAGAAGCAATAACGCGAGAGTAAGCCGGGGCTACCTTATCGCCCCGGCAAACATACAAGAAAAGCAAATAAAGAAAAGCACGCTAGAGTTAGCGGCCAAGTCAAATAAGTGAAAGCAATAGGCTGATTGCTGCTACATGCCAAGCAATAGCGGCGAACAGGTCAGTTTAACCAGAAAGATCTGCAGTTACTTGGACGTATCAGAAGCGCAAGGCCAGCCATTTACTCTTCGACCCTGCACACGTATACACACGTGGCAAAGGGGAGGGGGCGCGATCAGCGCTTTCTTTCCTCCCGCCTTTTCAGACATACGCCCAAGAGAAGATTCTCTCTTTGCGCATGGGGGCAGGGGGGCGAGGGTGGCCTCGGCGGGTGGGTTAAGGCGTATCATACCATCATCCCAAGAGCCAATCAAATCAAAGTAAGTGAATTGCCCGAGGATATAGGGAGCGAGAGGGAATAGCAAGAAAAAGCCCAGCAAAATGTATAAAGGGCCTCTCGCGGGATTTGCCTCGCTGGCAACGGCTCCGGGCCAAGGTCTCCCGATGCGAACGCTAACTCTCTTTCGCTCTCCCTCTCTCTCTCTCTCTCTCGTTCTCGCTCACTTCGACCCCATAATGGCTGTATATCGGTTTTTGCTGCAGGAGGATCGGCCGATAGGCGGTGGCGCACACGATTGCCCCTCCTGCTTTTCTCTCTCTCTCTCTCTCTCTCGTCTCTTTCTCTCTAGCAGACGAGTGTTACAGCGGCAAAAGCGGGATCAGGGGGGGTTTGAAGCGTCGCGGTACGGCTCGTAAATCGAGCGATCGGCCGGGCTTACAAATTTCTTGCCGGGCCAATTTCGGCCTGATGTGAATTAAGACGCGCTGGGGAGACGACGACCTCCTTCGAATTCATCTATCCGCGTCGGCTTTCATTATGTAAGACATTGGGCGTCGTGCGTGCCCCCTGCCTTGGCTCCCCCTGCTCCATCTTCCCTCGGTGCGGCTGCTTGTTTTTGGTCGTGCGCGAGGAGAATCGATCGGATGCGAGAGAGAGAGCGGCAATTACATTACCCCCCGGAGAACTGCCTCGCGTCCCTGCGCACTTGATTTACGCGGCCACGACTCGTCAATTTTTGCATTTTTGGATTAGCGCGGTTGGCTTGTTGCTCGTGCTCTCTCATACCAGGCAGAGGCGCGCTTTACTCTCAGGGCTGTTAGAGAAATTACATTGGAAATGATGAGCGGCCTAGGCTAATGCGATGAGGCCTCTATTGCCGATGCTTTATGCGACGGTTAATCGATTTGCAAATTACGAAATGGACGTTCCTTCGGCTTATTGCGGCCGTTTGTTACGTCGCATGCTTGGCTTTTAAATTTTCGTTATTTTTTCACAATCATCTTATTGAATAAGTGCTGACTTTGAGTGCATCCCATGACGGTATTTATTAGGAAATTTAAAAAAAAATCAAGTGTATCTACAAACCACTACGTTGGTAAACCCAAAAATTTACATTTAAATTAACAGTGATTGGAAACCGTTATTTTCTACACTAAATATACTTTTCTGAAATTCATGGGAAAGTTTTACTATTCCTCGCTGTGCTCGTATCTCATCTATTATTCCAGACGGACACATAAGCAGCCCTCGGCAACTAGCGCCATTCTTCTATTTCCCAGAGCGAAAGAGAGAGAGAGAGAGAGAGAGTCTCATCCCTCTGGCGCAAGATCCAGCCGCAGCAGCCGTTGCCCCTTCGCGTATTTATGCGGGGCTCAACGTTACATCAGAGCAGGGCCGAGCATCCCTCCCCTCGGCCATTGAGCCTTGGGCGCGCGCTGGCCTCTTTCTCCGCCTTAATTCTTCCCCATTTTTCCCGGGGCAGCAGCGGAGCTGTTCGTTAGTTAAGGAACAGCTAGGTGATACTACGCCGGCCGCTGGTATCGCCATTGCGCCTTCCTCGTTAACTCCGCCGTAAGTTATTAATTACGCCTGACTAACTGCCGGCGCTCCAGCTGTGCCGCCGCCACCGCGTGCGCTTCCACCCCCAACCCCCTAACTCTCCTTCGAGCTCCCAAGAAACGGAGGAAACGTGTCTCTACCCCCGCTCCTGTTCTCTTCTCGAAGAAGCAGCCGAACTTCCTTCCAGCTTTCTCCGCAGCTTCGTCTATTCTTCTACCGGTAGCGAGTGTGCGAGATAGCGCCAGCTACCGGGGGAAGGGATGGGGTGACCAACCGTCACACCCTTACCCCCTCCCTGCCCTGAGGAAGAGGATAAAGTTTCCGGGAATGCGGTGGATTTGGGGAAATAATTTTAAATAGTAATTGCAATTTTCGAGGGATCTCGGGGTTATTATGGGATACCGAGTGTGCCATTATAATTATACGATGATGGAAAACTTTTTAATCGAATAATCGACGTGTTTTTATTTTCCTTGTTTATCAAGTTTTCTTGATTTATTATTGAATATTCTATAGTCGAGCTAAGGTCAATTTTTTTGTGATTAATAAAACCAAGATGAAATATTTTCAAAACAAAAATAGATGGAAGGGAAAAACCAAGCGTAGCTCAAAAACTAACGCATTAAGAGGCGCAAAAAAGGAAGTAAGCGCCAAACTTGGTAATGCTTCTGAAATTCTGTAAAAAAAAAGGAACAAGGAAAGGGCGCACAGACACGAACAGACACACATAGCCACACACACCTACAAAGTGGGATGGTGAAGGTCTCGCGGCGGAAAGCTGCAAAAGAAAGCGAATAACTCTTAGGCGTGTTTCTTATTCCCGTAGATAAAGCCGCCATAGGAAAAAGACGAAAATCCTTCTCTCCGGCTCTACCAGCCCCGCGCGCGCGCGTACGCTTTTTTTCCAAAAGACAAAGACGGGATGAGCGAGGAGAAAAGTTTAAAGACGCGCGGCTAAGAAAGAAGAAGAAGCAGCAGTGAAGTTGGAGTAGGAGCGAGCGAGAGAGAGAGAGAAAGAGATGGAGATAGAGTGGTTGGCTTGGAGAGAAGGAGAGAAAGTGAGAAAGTGGCAGGAGCGAGAGAGAGAGAGAGAGAGAGAGAGAGAGCGGCCGTCCGGGGGCAGGCGAGGAATGTAGCAGCGAGAGGGACGCCAAACCGTAACTCACGCCCCCGAGAGGATTACCTACCTTAGCTGCTCTCGGCCCGAGCCAGCGACTACGCCGCCAGAAGAAGAAGAAGAAGGAGCGGAGCAAAGGAGGAGGAGGAGGAAGGAGCCGTTGTGGAAGGGGGAGCAAAAGAGAGAGAGAGAGAGAGATAGTCGAGCCGGGGTGGAGAGCCGAGGCCGAGTTGTGAGCTACGGGCTCGCTGCGTAGCTACGCGTCTCTCATACCGAGTGTCTCCATGCTTCCCCCCTCCTCCTCCTCCACCGACACCCTTCTCATCCCCATAGCTGCCGCGCCTTCTTCCCTCGGTTGCTGCTGCTGCTGCCGCCGCCGCCGTGCAAACGAGAGTTTGTTGTTGCACAGGGCACCTCGCTCGCGCGCAATAAGGCGCGTCCTGTGCTGTCGGCCACACCACCCCACCGCACGCGTGGCCCACGCGCGCTCGCACTGCTGAATTATCGCAATTACACGCGGCTCTTTCCCCGCACTGCCTACATCGAGGATGTAACTCTAGCGGCGGCAACACCTCACCCCCCCCCTTCGTCCCTCTCCACACACACCGGACAATCGTTGGATATATCCGGTTATTTTGTTCGATGATTTATGCCAGCGTTGATTTTACAGACGAGCTTTTCGATAATTAATCGCGCACACCCGGACACCGGCTTGCTTAATATTCATTCCGTTTCAATGAAATAATAATTCTCTCGGTCTATTGCGCCATTTCGGTGTGTTTATTGCTAATTTCTAGCCGCGCTTTCAGCAAAAAGACATTTTTAAAGCCGGAAAATAATTAACGATTTCGCGTAGTTTCATTGGCAATACGAGAAAGCGAATTAACGACGAAGCAGAGCAGCAGCAGCAGCAGCAGCCGGGCCAGTCAGGGCTGGACTTTAACGAGGTAAAAAACTACACGGGTCACGAACGAGCCTTTGAGAAAGACTACAAGAGAGGCCATTGTGGCAGCCGTTTAAAGGCTATGGTATATACGAGCTGGCGTACTATGCTCCCCCTGCCGTAGCTGCTGCTACTGATTCTATCTAATTTTTTTCCAGGCACCGAGAGCCGAGAGATAGCGAATTCGCAGGAACGAGGTGGCTAACGAGGACTGTACAGCCGTCGTGTCTCATTTTATCAGCTAATGCCAGCGAGACGGAGACGGACTGGCTCCCTTTCTCTCTCTCGCCTCCCTCGAGCGCTTGCCGGGAGATCTCGGGATCTTGAAAATGTAGCTCGTTTTGTAGCTCGTTTGCAAAGTGAAAGGCCAGCAGTGCAAATCTGTCTGTGTCCGTGAGCGCGTCAGTGTGTACTCGCTCGAGGGCTTTCTCTTGCGTCAATAAGTATTTTCAGCCGTGCGAAGTATAATATCGACCGGGGCACATCGATCGCGCGCGTATATACGCAAACAAAGCCCCGGAGAGCTGTGTCATCTAGCTCCGTGCGCGAGGTGGAGTGGGAGGAGGAGTGCTGGTTGGCTCGGGCGGTAGCCGCAGCTCTCTCTCTCTCCGGGCTGCATAAACAGGCGGTAGCAAGAGAGATACAGGATCCCCATATAATGCGCGGAGAAAAATGCCGGGGCGAGGTGGCTGTTATATTTATATTCTCGGAGCGTGAATTTAGCGAGATCCGAGGGAGAGATTGGGGGAAGGACGCGCTCTCTGCTCGAGGGTAGTACACGCTGCGCAAGAGAGAGAGAGAGAGAACCTGCGTGTGGGTTCGATAAAGCTCTCGCGAGAGGTTTCAGGTTATAATAATGGCGCTGTGTGCTGCGGCCGCTGCTGCTCTGTGCGCGTTCGGGGTTTTGTTCGACCATGGCCGATAACTGGACTTGAGGCAGATTCGATCTGTCGATTTATTTACTATGGGAGAGAGAGAGAGAGCGAGAGTGCACGAGTTCGATGTTCCGGCAAAAACTGCGCTTGTAACGCAGGTGTGAATATAACGTGGTCTCCCTCTCGCGAGTTTACCAAAATGGTTGAGTTTTGAATTGTAATAGACAATTTATTGCGTGGGATATAAACAAACGGTGGCGGTTGGAACAACAGTTTGCTCTACAGCGTCGATTATTCAAAGCAGAGTGTAATTAAAGAAGAATATCCTCGACGTTCGCTCGTTTCAATGACGTATGTGGACAAGAGGGGAGCTGGAGTCATTTGGGAAAGGACCTCGATAATCCGGGGCTTCTCGGAAATATCCGTCGAGTCAGCTGGTCACGTACGCGTCGTCGAAATCTCCGAATCGTTATTCATCCTGTGCTAGCGGAGGCAGGATCCTCTCTCCGCGTACAGTCGTCACATAGTCGTCGATTGATTCGTCCAAAAATAATTGCCGCTACCCTCGGGGGCCGTGGGAGGATGAGAGAAACGAAAAGCGAAAAGAGAGGATATAAGAACGAGCTCGTTGATATTCCTCGAACGAAAACCGCTCGATTCTGTCCGTAGGAAGTGTCAGCGTGTCTCCGCTTGGCCATTGGGATATTACGCAAGGAGAAACGCCGGCCGAAGGCCGGAAATACTCTGGTATCGGCGCGGCCGCTCAGCTGCGTGAAGAACGGGGGGGACGAGAGAGCCTGACTTTCTCCCCCAGCCTTCTCTCTTCCCTTTGCCTATACGTATATAGATGCACCAACGCAGGGCGTGCGTGTGTCTTGCTATGTATATAGCGAGCCTCCGTATAGCAGCCGGTCTCTCTCTCTCTCTCTCTCAGCTGCGGAGTTATGCGCGACGCGGGCAAGAATGTAGCTGGCGGGAGCTCCTCCTTGCTATACGCCGGCGCATACAAGTCCCGCTCCGGCGTAAGAAGAACGAATGGAACTTTCTTGAATAAGATATCGGAGCTTTGTGTACGTGTGCGTGTGTTAACGCGGTGCGCGCGCGGCCCGCACATTTTTGCATCGAAACGAACGGCTGCGCGCGGCGGACGAGCTCGACGGCCTGCCGCCGCCAGGTTCCGAGGGATAAACGAGAGGAAAGAGCTTGGGGGGCGAACGGGAGGATGAGGAGGGTGACTCTACGGCATTGTGCCCTTTCCAGTCTGCTTCTGCTCTTCTGCGATGCTGGCTGCGCTTATGCGTGTATTATGCCTTCTGTCCCTTTCTTAAGTTCCTCTGCTGTAGATATATGTGTGTAAATGGCGCGAGAGGAAGTTGGGGAAAAGGACGAGGGGCTAGGGGTGGGAGGAGTGCTCTTTTAATACCGAATCATATTGCAAGCTGAGCTCGTCGTTATTTCGCTTATTGCTCCGACGTAATCTTATAATGCCGCTACCGGAGAACGTGCGCGCCCCGGCAAGAGAGTATATTGCGCGAACCACCCAGTGTCCTTGTTTATTGATAAACGTTCGTCTTTTGTTTTAACCACGTCTTTTGTACATCAGTTGATGCCGGCGTGTTTTGTTCCCAGTACACAAATCTACGCAATATTCACCAAACGGCGTGTATTAAATATTATACATAAATAAAAAGAAAATAGTATTTTACAAGTTCCATAAATCGACGAGGTTTTTAATCCGCCGAGCCTTGCTATCTCATCGAGCGTAGGCGAGAGACGCGTCAAAATAAGTTGAGCGGGCGATTTATGCGCGCTCGATTTTCTATGCATCCGGGCTGGGGCGGTCTCTCGCCGGCGTGTATCGAAATAGGCGCGCGAGCTTTACTCGGAGGATGCCGCTGTTTATAAGACGCGAAATTTCCCCAGAGGGCCTCGGAGTATACTTTAGAAGCTCTCCCTCGACGCGAAAGAAATTTCCAGCTTGTCTGGCTCGCGTCACTTTGTTTTCTGTGTCTGTATACAGCCCGTCTCACTTTATTTCCTTTACTTTTTAGACTCGACAGATGCTTGTTTAAACGACCATTTTGGATATATACAGAAATAACAATTTAACAGCCGATCAAAAACAGACGCTTAGTTTTTTTATCGAAAAAGTCCATCTCTCCGGTACACAGTTGTCATGCAACGATGGATCTCGCGTGATCCTGAAGAAATTTAATTAACGCACAAAGCATTACTTTTTGTCTTCCTCAATCGTCCATTCTGACATCTCCACGGCTGAAGCGACTACTACTGAAACAACGGCAGCTACATTCCTCTTTAGCGAAACAAGTAGCTTCCGGTTCGCGATATAATTATGCGAGCGAGAGAGAAAGAACTAAAAGAGAGCAACGGTAAATTTCGCACCTTTCCAAAACCGATACATCGAGTGCACGTAAGCCAAAGAGAGAAGAACGGGCTGAAGGCGGGAAGGGGGGGGGAGGTTTAAAGGAGACAAGGGAATAAGCAGGAGGTATGGCCGAGAGTACGAGTGCGAGCGCAAGCGAGGGAGTCCAGGGCTTGCTGGCGAAGAGAGAGAGAGGGGACGGCGACGAGGGGTAAGGAGTAGGGCAGAGAATAAAAGAAGCAAGGCGAAGGAGGACGCATAAGCAAAGGGAAGCCGGGCGCAAAAAGGAACAAGCGGACCTAGATGGCGGAGGAGATGGCATGCAAAAGAGCCTCCTCTCCACTCCCTCTCTCTCTCTCTCTCTCTCCGTTTCGTAGGTATATAAGAGAGCGAGCCGGTTGTAAGGCGACACCTCGCTCTCCTCCTCCTCCTTCAGCTCCTTCCTCTCTCCGGCTCGTCCTCGGGAGCCCACCTCCGCTCTCGGGGCCGCTCTCTTTCCCGTGCGGTCACGGCGCGCGTGCGCCTAGCTCTCTTCCTCGCTCGCTCTTCTCCCCCCTTCTCCTCTTCTCCTCTCCTTGCTCATCCTCTCGACCACACCACTGCTTCTTCCTTCGTTCTTCTCGCTTTTTCTCTCCTAGCTAGAAGGCGAGCCTCTCTTTTTCACCTCGATGGCGTCGCAGTCTCTCTTTCCTTCTTTCTTTCCTCCTATACTCGCTTTCTCTCTAGCCTAGTAATTCCTTTATTTCATTTTATTTTCTTTTTTCTTCTCGTTTTCGCTTAGCCGCCAACGGGCGCGCGGAGAAAGAGAGAGACGTACTGCTGCGCGAAACTCCCCTGCCTTATTCGGGCTTTTCCCGCGAGACGTCGTTCGTCTTCTACGATATTTCCTAGCTCCCGCTCTATCGCGCCATTTCGACATTCCAAAACTTCGACGTCTCTCGCCTTCTCGACTGTCCTTTTTTTTTCTTCTTTTATCTCCTTTTTTTCTTATTCCCGATATTCTCTTCCGCGTGTTTGTTGCAACCGACTGCCGAGGTGGATATATACCGAAAACAGGTTGCGCGATCGCGTATACACAGTGTGGAAAACGTTAATATACGAGAAATTCCGGGACTCGGCTTTTGAATTCACTGTATCCCGAATACGGATCGAGATAAGGAGCTCGTTTGAAGCGGCTGCTGCTGCTGCTGCTGCTCTGTGTGTGTGCCCCGAGAGATATATGCGTACCATTCGATTTTCCGCTTTATTTATGTTGGTAAATATTAGACGTAGCCGCGCATGAATAACCCCGCCGCTACAATGCAGGTGCCAAAATTGTGAATCACCGTTGATTCGGCAAACGAAACTCGTTGTTTCTCCTATGGACTGAAAATTTAGTTTCCGAGCTTAAATTGTGTAATCAATTAAAATCGATTTCGAGAATTATTTTAACACATTTATTAACATTTTTATCCCTCAAATACACGTATTTGAAAAGCAAATATTTCCAGACTATCGATTTCTTTTATTTTTGGTCTCCTGTCCGATCCCTTTTTTGTTCTTCCACGGCGCGCACATACCCAAGGAATCAGCCCGTCATTATTTATAATTCAGGAAAACCGAAAAAATAATTCAACGCCAAGCTGTCCAATATCGGCGCTAACTAAGGGAATAAATTAATCAAGCGAGGTAGTAGAGAGAGAAAGAGCCGCTTGGTCTTGGACGCGGGCGCGCGCGTCTCGCCAGCTCTTAAAGTAAAGGAATATTTTTCACGTATCGCTCGTCGGACGCGCGAGAATAAATCGCGAGGGGAGTTCTCTCTCGGTCGCGCTTAGCCGCTCGAGAGCCCCGGCCAAAAGGAATATATCGAAAAAACGAAGGGTGGCCCCCGGTGCTCGGGCTCTCTCGCCAAGAGAGCCGGGGATCGAAAAAGGAGAAAATCAAAGGGGCGAGAAGTAAAAAGGCGAAGGAGAGAAGAGCAGCGGCCTCCAAGTATGTACAGCATTCCGCGCAAAGTGCACAGGTGGGCAGCAGCCAGCGGCAGCATCCACGAGTACCCTCCGTTTAACGAGAGAAAGAGATATATTCGGCAAGATCGTTTTGACCTTCAGCGTCGTCGTAGTCGTTACTGTTGCCGCGGCTGCTTACTCGCGCGAAAGTACGCATTTGCCGCATCGCTGTGTGTGTGCAGCAGCAACCAGCAGCGACAATGACGCCGAGAGAGAGAGAGAGAGAGAGAGAGAGCTCTCGCGTACCGGCCGGGCAAGAGTCGCGAGAGCCGGACACCAAGAGAAAGAGAAAGAGAGCCTACCCCCCGGGCTCGTATATCTGCGTCCTAAAAGGAATTCCAGAATATATTTTACATATGCTTTATTGCCGCCTTATTTCCAACTCTATACCGAGAGAGCGACCCCCACCCACCCACCTTTACCACACGGTTCTCCGGAGATCGTATGGGACCTTCGTTTCCTCTTCTTTTCGCTCGTTTTTTTTTATTTTTCTTCTTTTGAGCGCCCTCCCTAACCAAAGTTCCATTCAATTCTGTGGATTTTGTAAAATTGTCCGAGCTTTGTGCGCGCGTGGGCGTATTTTTTTTTTATCGTCAAACGAGTATCGTGTTGTTCGCTTGTATAATGACGGTTTTGGTACGAAGAAGCAAAAAGGCTTGAATATTTTTAAATGAAAAAAGAAAAGATTCTTAGTACGGCAGAGAAAGGCTTTGGAATTACATCGAAGAGTGACAAAATGGAGCGTCGGGCTTCATTTTGGAGAGGAACAAAAATAGAGAACGAAATGGAAAATGGGGCTTGAAAGTAACGTTGCTTACACAGCGGCAAAGGAAAACCAAAATTTACGATTCCCTTTTCCTTTTTATAGGTTTCGAGAGTGCTTTACGGCCGTTGTTTGAATTATGTCCCGAGGAGATGATAAATGCGCGCTCGATATTTTTCTTTCCCAACCTAACCTCACTCTCGTTCTGGCGCGCAGCGTTAACCCCTTTGAAAATCCCTGGCTGGCATGGGTATGAACAAACTTCCTTTGTTGGTTAAAATTTACATGTGAATCTCATAAATCAGCGGATGGATGACTGCTAATTTTATGACAACGGAGAAAAAAGCCAGCAGCATCGGAGAGAAGAACTGTAAAAAGACGCGCGCGCGAGCGCGTATCTTTACTCCATAAATCACTCGCTGTATCTTCCGCTCTCTCCCTCCCTCATGCTGTGTGTGCCTGTGTGCGCGTGTACGTGAGAGTGGAAAAGAGTCGACGAAGAAGAAGGAGGATGGAGGACGACACGAGAGAAGTAGGAGGAGGCGCACAAAATCGTACGCGCACCACTCAGGATCCCGCAGCTCTCTTTCTCTCTCATACACACACACGCACATATAACACTTTCTCCCTTTCAAGCCTCCCTGCCGGGGCAGAGTAGACTAGCTGGAGGACCGAGACGACGAGTATACGTGTGTCACCTGTTTGGGAGATAAGCCAGCGCGAGCGACGAGACCTCTAATTTCCATCGCGTCTCGTTCATCTTGCCTGTCTCTCTTTCTCCCTTCTCCCTCTGCCCAGTTTTCGATCCACGCACATGCACACACAAGCAGAGAGCTATATGCACCTCCCGCCCGATAATCCCTTCTCTTCGACGCGACTCTCATCGCCGAGCCCAGAGGAGGGGGGAAGAGTGCACGGCTCCAGGATAACGCGAGAGAGCGAATAAATAAAAAGCGCGAGAAATAAGAATAACGCTCTTATGGAGAGCGGCGAAGCCGGGGCGAGGGAGCGCTTCTAAAAATAGTCTTCCGTCGACGAAGAAGAGAGGAAGAAGTACCGGGAAGACGACTTGTGCTCTGGTATTCGTGTTCTTGTTATTTTCGAAATTCGATCGACTGTTTGTCTCGAGCGCGCGTTATGCGGCTCGATGAAAAAATTTATAATCCAAAGTCACGTAAGATTTTCGAAAAATCCGTGAAAAATTGCAATAGCGCACGCTTGCAAACGAGATACGATGGCAAATCGATATTCGCAATTAATAGCCTTGCGAACAGCAAGCGTTATGATGTCTCTGTTCGAGAGAGAGCGTTTGAATAATTAACGGATCGGCGGGGCTCGCGCCTCTCGCTTGTAATTTACAACGGCGTATTCCCGCAAATAACGCACACGCACACGACTGTGCGGACACGCGGTCGTGCGTGCGTGTGTGTATGTCCGACATAATTCTTCGTTTCAACGCAGGCGCGGCGGCGTAGTGCGCGCGACTCCGGGCGTGTAGTAGGCCTCTCTCTCTCTCTCTCTCTCTCTCTCGAATCGGCGGATCGTCGATGCTGCCGGTTGGCCGGCATTTTTGCCGGGGCCCCGCGCTCCGCATTTGCATGAAACGCACGGTAGCCGTTTCGAACGGAAGCCCGCCGAAGCGGAACACGAGCCGTTCGCCTCTGTTAATTGCGCTGCCGAGATGGGAGCCCCGGCGACTACTCCCGGACACCGGGACTAACGCGCCAAGGAAAAGCTGCGGGAAAAATGCGTTAAGAAAGGGAAGGAAGTGGGGGAGGTGGTGACAGCGGACAGTAGGTATACGCTGAACGACACATACCTAGTACGCTTGAGCGAGAACAAGAAAGGGAACCGGAGTGGCCGATATCGCGAGGAACGAGAGGGAGTACGAGAGAGAAAGAACGAGAGAGCTGAAAGGCTGCATTCTCGCGTAATGACTTAACTTGCGCTCGCATGGGAGTTAACAAGCATTGGCTAGATGATTCGATAATTCAGCAAGAGAGAGCCGTGGGCGGATTATATAGAGAGATCGATACGAGATGGGCCGGACTCTCTCTTCCTGCCCTTCTCTCCTTCTCTCGCTTCGAGCTGTGTACGAACGGCGAGGATGAGAGAAAACGGGACGATCGGAAGGAGACGTGAGTCGGCAGATATGCCCAGGGCTTTGGGATATCGAGGGGTATACTGTAAGCTGGAGTGAGAAAGAGAGACTATCGGCAAGTGAGAAGCCGACACGTTATTCGCTCGAGAGAGAAAAGGCGGGATGGCAGGGAGAGAGAAAAAAAGTAGAGAGATGGCTATGAAGACAATTGACGTGTGGGTATACCGGGCAGAGGATGAGCTTTTGTTTGATTGCAGTTCGTAATGGGCTTCTACTGCTGCGTTATTATGAACGTTTCTAATTGAATTCCGTTGTTTTCTTTCTAAATTGTCTTCTTCTTTTTCCGATTTTGGAATTAGTGTTGTAAGATGTGGAGTTCGAATGTGTAAATAATGTTTAACATAAAATGTAATTGTTAGACCATTAATTTTATTTTAAATATAATGGCATCATCAAACAAAGCATAATACTTATTTAATATCGTTATGATTTACTTTTTGCACAACTTTAAATCAATTTCAAAGAATATTCGTTTCCTTAAGAGTAGCCATCACATTGACGGATCATCCAGCGAGAAAGAAAGAACGAGAGAGCTAGATAGAGAAGCAGAAAATTAAGTGAGCGAAGATGGTCGGAATGAAGAGATATGAAAAATAAAGAGCGCAAAGCGCAGCGAGTACACGCGCAAAGTACACCGCAAGAAATAGACTCGTGGTTGGCCAGTACTCGAAGCAGCAGAAGAAGAGGAAGGCGCAAGGGTGAGAGGGAGCGAGAGCAAGAGAAAGGCAGGCCCAAGATGGTGCAGGAGAGCGAGGAGGCTCTCCCTCTCGTCCGAGAAGACTTTGAGCCCCGGGGGGCCTGGGGGCCTGCGCGTATCGCCGGCGATCACGCGTGGTGGGGAGAGCCGGTTCGCCGGACCGGCTCCCTCCCCGCGTCTCGGACTGGCCTGTGAGACGAGGTTATACGGGGCCCGCTCGGAAACTGTATGATTACGTGTAGAGGAGGTGGGCCTGGCCGCGGTCGTTTTTTTCCGAAATTTCGCGCGCATTTGCGGAATATTCGTTGCCGCGGCATTGGACCCGGCCCAACATATCGCGCGCAATATAACCACGATAATGACGGATCATTAAGCCGGGGGCCCTTCTTCTTCCTCTTCTTCTTCTTCGTTGCATCTCTTCTGCTGCGCGCGAACGCGGATTTACCGATGGAAGCGTTTGCTCTCGCGCCACTCCCTCCGCACCTCTTTCTTTTTTCTTTCTATCTTATTCCTTTTCCTTCTCTCTTGCACTCGCTCTTTATCTTACGCGCTCTTTGGCGAATTGAAACGTTGCTTGTTCGATGGCATAATTGGGGCGAATTAATCAGGGGTTTTGGATCGTGCTGAAAGACTTGGGGGTAGAGTACGATGAATATAAGTTCATCAAAAATAATCAAAATAAATATTGACCGATTCATTGGAAGCAATAAAATACTCGAGCAAGTTTGACTATTAATCTTTCCCGAATTGTCTTATCGGATAAATTGCTTCGTACTTCTTTCCCACTCGCAAAACAAAAACTTTCCTCAAACCTGTTCAAACACCGGCAAAGTGTCAAAGTAAGATCTATCGGTCAAACAGTCGAAGCAAAGTAGCTCAGCCTCAGATGCCCGACATCCTATTTTTCTCGAGCCAAAGAAATTAGAATGAGCCCCCGTTCATTATTAAAGCGCAGCTTCGTAGCTCTTCCCCTCCCCCCTCGACGTATACTATACACGCTCGAAGAACGCGATTATTCCGCAAATGCGCGCAAGCCGCGAGCGCGCGAAAATAATAATGAACTCGCATAAATCAGAAAAGTTCGAGGCAAACTAGTTCCCCGGCTACTCCATTCAGCGATTCGCGGCCGCGATACCCACTCTCTCGCTCGCTAGAATAACCCCTGGTGCTCCTACGCGCACACGTGCGGGGGGGGGGGGGGCGGGGGGGGGCGGGCTTCCGCGAATGCTCTGCCAAAAATGCCGCAACTTTACCCGTATAATTCTGCCCCCCTCCTCCGCATTGGATTCCTCGTTCATTTTTTCGAATGGCGTCAAACTCGTTTGCCTCTTTTTCTCTCTCTCTTCTATTTCGAGCTACGCGTTGGCACGATGATTTCGCGAGAGCGAGAGATATGGCGTATAGAGCGCCGAGCGTACGTGACTCGCGTGCGCGTGTTTTCGTTACGAAATCCTCGGGGTGAATTACGGGGAACGCCGGACTGGACACGTCGATTTTACCCCGTACTTGATTTATACTTAATACACTTTTTAATTAAGTCTGCTCGTTGCAATTATACGCCTATAGCCACACTGCTATAAGCTCGGCAATAATTGTGGCCGTGTGCGATTACGAAATCAACGACTCTAGCGCGAACTCGTTGCGCTAAAGACGCGAATAACGTGAGAGCAATAACGGAAAACAAAAATTATTTTTTGTTTTTGTCAAAAAAAATTTATACGATTGTGAGCGAAACTCAGGATATAAAGAAAATTAATTGGTCGTTTATCATCGGCAGGTAGACAATAGGCAGAGAGACACTACGCGCGTATAGGTATGAATGCACAGCAGAGCGAGCTCGTTATAGCGGCCAGTCGAAACAATTCCCGGATAGAGGCTCTGCGGCTTTGAAGTCTATTTAAATCAAACACGTGCTCGGGGCTGTGGAGTAGGGGGTCGAGGTAAACAGCGGGAGAAACAGAGAGATAGAAAGAAAGGGAGGGGCGAGCATACAGAAGGCATTGAAAGTAGGATCTCTTGAGAGCAGGGGGGGAAGAGCCGCCTCGAAGAACATGGTTAAACGGACAGCTGGTGGCGGCGAGAAAACAACGTAGGTGCCGGGGAAGAAGGCGCGCGCCGTACGCGGTGCGTGTAAAAGGCGCTGAAGCGGTCTCCCTTATACCGAGAGCGAGACAATCGCACGAGGAGTCCGCCGGAGGAAGGGGGCAGCAGTGAACCAGATTGCGTTCTCTGGACTCTTTGCTGCCTGTACAAGTGTGTCTGCGAGTCACGGGACGACTTTGGAAGCTGGGGATGAGGAAGAATAAGGAGGGCCAGGAGGAGGAGGAGCAGCAGCAGCGGAAAAGGAGAGAAACCGCGGGTTTGTTACGTAGTTACAGGTTGCGCCGCTGCCGCTGCGGCTCCGGGTGCGCGCGAAGGGAGAGAGAAGACGAACGAGGCGGCAGCGGCAACGGCGAGAGATCTTATCCAGGGCTGTTGCCGCTGCTGCAGCAGCAGAAGCAGGGCCAGTGAATCATCCGGCTTTGAATAGGACCACGGCAGCGCTGGATAGAAGGGGCGAGGGGCTGGCAGCTCTCCGCCGCTCCCTATATTATACGCGCGCAGGCTCCATGGCCGCTGCGCGAGCGAGCGAGCAGCGACGGAGACGGAGGACCCTCGGAAGTCTCACCGGCCCACCACCCACCTGCCCCCCTCCCTATCCCTCCGCTATGTCCAGGCAAGCAGCCTGCTGTATGGGATGGAGCTCGGCTCGCGCGGCCGAGCGCAGCTCTAAATTAGGCGCTTTTCTCCTCTGTCTTCTCTAGAGCGAGGTGGAGGGAAGGGGGGCGCCGAGGTGCGAAAGCTCGGGGAAAGCCCGCCAGGTAAACGATAACGCGCGCCCGGGGCCGCGTCGAGCGGAGCAGCCGAGTCTTAATCAGCATAAATCATACCAACAATGCCCGGAGCAGCCCCCGACGCGCTACCAAGCTCACTACTATACTCCCTCTCCCTCTCTCCTACTCCTGAGGAGACGGCAGAGTAGCAGCCCTATACAGCAGCAGCACACTTTAAGGGATATTCGATCGAGCCTCGCGAGCGTGTACAGCCCCTGAGCTCCGCGGCTTCTCTCTCGCTACTTTAATTACCGCCACGGAGGGCGGTACCTATGCCCTCCTCCACACACCCACTCCCCTATCCGAGTTTTCGTGCACGATTACTGCGCTCACTTCCTACCACCCTTTTGCAAACCCACCTCGCGCTATCTCGTTCGACCTACCCGCAGCTAACACATACACGTACACGTACGCGCACACTTACGTGTGGA
Source organism: Anagyrus pseudococci (assembly GCA_030522585.1). Taxonomy (NCBI): domain Eukaryota; kingdom Metazoa; phylum Arthropoda; class Insecta; order Hymenoptera; family Encyrtidae; genus Anagyrus; species Anagyrus pseudococci. The sequence goes on along the minus strand of JAPYYQ010000984.1, from coordinate 19,806 downwards.
GCTTCGTTCTCTTTTGGCCCTCGCTCTCCGAGCTTTCTGTGCTATTGACCCGGACCGAGAAGATACGAGGAAACTTTGCCGCGAGTAATTGTTTCGGCTGAATTCCGCACACTCTCTACTGTATATACACCGAGACTGATTTCAACGGACTTTTTAACGGCTGTTGTGATTTTGATGCTTAAGCTTCGAGGTTTGCTTTGTTTCCTCGACCCTATTGGAATTATCCCTGAGAAATTTATTTATCGTCGAATTAAAATCGGTTACTCTAAAATCTTCGTTTTATGACTTATTGTAACTTTATGATGGATAGCGAGAAAATACCGGGAAGATTGGTAATAGCGATACGCGCAGTGTTGAGGAAAAAAAAGGAGAATAGGTAAGATTATTGTCAGACGGGTACGATGCGCGCAAAAGTGGTAAATGTAACTTTTGAAATTTCCGCCTCGGCATTTATCATAAAAACTAATTATTATAAAGCTCGTGGAATAAACATAATAAATAACAGCTTGTACGTGTATACACACACACATCGTCTTGTGAATAAAATTCGAAACTGCAAATTCAGCTCTGTAAAATTAAGACTGTAAATCACAATTTAAAAAGGCCGAGAAGAGCGAGGTTCTTAGAGATAATTAACAAAAAGATGTAGTGGAGCGTACGTTAGATCGATACTAGCGGCAATATGGATGATCGACCACCCACAGAAGCTCATCGACGTTTTTACACGAGCATCCGTGTCGTGCGCGGCGATTTTACTTTACCCACACACACACACACACACACACACACACACGTTACATGTACAGCACTGCCGAGTAGAGAGAAGCTACGAAGTCGTTACCTCGTCGGCGCGGCCTCGCCGAGAGACGGAGGTAGATAGAAATAGAGATAGAAAATCTCGCGGTATACTCATCGTCGTCTGTATACTTTATACATATACATAGGTATGTGAGATCGGGAGGGGGCAAGTTGAAGAGGAGAGGCCCCTTCTCGCTAGCTAATCGAATGAATATTGATGTCGCGCATAAATTCGCGATAACATTTCTATTCTCATGCACACATACACACGGAGGAGGTATACGTTGAGGATCTCTCTTCGCCTCTGCTCTCTCTCTCTCTCCCACGTCCGAGGTGTATCCACACAGACACACACGCGTGTATGATACACGCGGCTCGTTAAGAGGCGTAAATCGATCGATCGATCGATTCGCTCGGAGGCGCAGGAGAAGAAGAAGGAGGAAAAGGAGAAGAAGAAGAACGACGACGAGGACGAGGTTCGTGCAGGCGTTTTCTTCTGCTCGTTTTCTCTCTCTCTCCCTCACTACTGCTCGTCTGGGGCGCTTCCTTATCGCTTGCCGATCCCCACGGCAGCAGCGGGAGCAGCAACAACGCCGAGGACGTACTATCGGCCCGAGCAGTGCCGCCGTCGCAACGTTTATCTCGCGGCGATTGTGCCGAGAGAGAGAGAGAGAGAGAGAGCTCTCCCTTCTGCCCTCCCAAACACACCACTACGGGGCTATAAGGAGAACTGCGCGAGCGTAGACAAGACGAGTATACAGCCCGATCGACTCTCTCTCTGAACGCAAGCGGAGAAAGAGTCAGGGGTAAGCAAGGGGGGAGAGGTGCAGCCTCGGGACGGCCAATTACGCCGTAAGATCGAGTGAAGTTTAATTAAGCCGATACATAACATGGACGAGGAGGATAGAGGACGAGGAGGAGAGGCAACGAAAACGGTTTAAAGCCCGCGTTATTGACGGCGGCTCTACAAGCGCGAGGTAGAATCGAGCGGACGCGCTCACGCTCTCCCTCCCTACGAGCCCCCGCTTGACCCCGACACCCTGCCCCTGCCGCGCACGACCAGTGCTGGATTTTACACGTACGTGTATAACGTGGGAGGAGGGCTCGGTCGGAGCCGCTGACCTTCGACGATCGTGGCATAGATATCCGGCCCGCGCGCGCACCTTATTATTTTTCCCTACACGAACTCGAGCGGGGATCCCTCTCCACCACCTTACTTCCTCTTCTTTTTATCCTTTTCTGGATTTTCTTTTTTTCTTCTTATACTCGCGCCCTCGGAGCATACGAACGAGAACAACCCTCGTAAATCGCGCAACAAGCTATACCGAGATTTTGGAGCGACTCTCTGAACCCCGTATATGTACGCGTAAGCCATGGCGCTCTATAATGAGATCGACACTTTGTTGCTACCTGCTATTCCTACATCCTTTCGTATATGTTTAGTTCGAGTTTTGGATATTGATAAATTTTTTATGTGCTTTGGAGCCAAGTCCTGCCTTCGTGAACATCGCGTTAGTCCCAAACACACCGTCCACATTCCTTTATTGAGAAAGTTTTGGTATTTTGATTGAACCCGAATGTTTCTCGGATGACTTATCGTTTCGAGTGTACCGTTAGCCATATTGTGTTGGCCACAAAATGAAATCCAAGCTTTTGTATAATCTTTGTTTTTATCTCCGTTTCGAATAAACTCATTTTTCTACGTTCCCGAGTCATTAAAAATTGCGCGAAGAAGCATAAAAATTTCAGAGTTGTAACCCGATATTACGAGAGTCTATAAATAAACTGCGTTGACACGTGAGGGGGGGGGGAGAGGAAATACAGGAGCTTGAGAAATAATCATAAAAATACACAGCGAGAGAATAGACGAGGTGAGAAACGGTCGATTTGTATGATTAAGTGGCATATTAAAAAAGCATCGAAGAAGTTTAAGCGGGATATGGCGGCGATTCGCGGGCGAACTTCTAAAAATATATTTATGTGAGAAGAAGAGGGGGTCGAATTAAACGTCGCGAGGCAAACTACACAGTCGCATGAATTAACGCCGTCGTAAAGTACACTCGAATTTGTAGTAGCGCTGGGCAAGTTAATTAGACAAAAAAGAGCTACGCCCGCTCCCGCGAGCAGAGGCAAAGAGTTAGGGAGAAAGAAGACGACGACGAGAGAGAGAGAGAGAGAGAGGCAGAATGTAGCCGGGTTAGGTATACGGCCGAGAAAGAGTCTGGAAGTTAGCTACTCCGACGAAGCTCTACGCGCCGTAATTGTAAACATTGGATTAATGCAAATGCGAGCTTAAAAGCTTAATTGCGTCGATAAAGCATGGCCGGTGCATTAAATTCAAATTCATGTAAATTCATTCAAATTTATGAGAAATAGGTGGACCGAGGAGGCGAGGAGCGCGGGGGGGGAGGGAGGTGGGGCGAGCACTTACGCGGCTAAAAGAGAGAAATAAAAATTGCTCCCCGTAGACACACCAGCCGGCCTGTGTGACGAGCTCTTGCCTCTCTTTCTCTCTCTCTCTCTCTCTCTCGACGACTCCTTTCTCCCCTTATCCTTTTTCTGCGTTTTTCTCTCTTGCTCCGCGGGCAAAGCCGCCGTGGAGACCTTTTTTTCGATCGGCCGCGCGCCATTTTGAAAGACACTGCTAAAGGCGTTCGAAGAATTCTCTAACGATCCTACAGTCTATATTTTTAATGGTACTTCATTAGGCCGGGTATATAAAGTCGAAAAAGAAACTTCGCATCGTTTTAGGCTTGAGGTTTCGAATGAGCAATTTTTTTCCGATCTATCTCAATACGGATTTATAACCGGCATTGCCAAGCTAAGCAGGGGGGGCCGGGCGTGTTTCTTACGTAAAACAATGAGGCTTATTTTAAATGGAAAACCGTTGCAGCGAATTTTTATCGGGCGAAACGGCCGCGAGAAAACATTCGAGAGAGAAGGAGATATATATCTGCAGAGACGTAATATCGCGCGTGTTTTATACCGACTATACTTCTCGCGCCAGATTTTCCAATGGGATAAAGTCGGAATTTATACGCGGATGTATTTTTCTGGCTTCCGAATTTCGATTGATCGATTCGTTTGCTCTCGCGATAATGTCACCCGTTCAGTTTTACGATTTGATTAGATCCGCGTGCGGTACAGGTTTTTTGCGGCTCAAACTACTCATCTGTATCGTTCAACAAGAAAATTGTTGGTATTCAAAAAAGGACAGATTCTTTATTCCTGTGATCCCTTTAGTGGTCAATTTTCTTATAAATAATAAAAATTTTAAGTTTACGAAAAATCGAAATAAACTTTTCACATTTGTTTAAAAAATCCTTATTCTCATTAAAGATAACAAATTTTTTCATCATAAATTTTGAAATAAAAATAGTTATTAACAATCTTTAATTACAATTTTTGTTAATTATAGCAAATATATACACAAGAAAAAGAAAAAAAAGAGTAATGCTAAAAGTAATTTTGATTCTGTTTCAGATATTTTAAAACACCGATCCAAATATTAAAGGCAGCAGAACCGAGATTTATCTCGAAAGAAACAGTAGTGTATACAGACGAGAGGATGTTAGTAGGTAGTTATTATATTATCCACGCCCAGTACATTTAGAGCTGCACCTTATAAAGATATTCCGAACCTCCCGATCAAAGATATATTTTTAATTATTTTATTACAGCTTATGCACTTATTTAAGAATAAAACAGCCGTATAAGATTATAACGACGTACAATTTTTTTACTGTAAATAAAGTTTTATAAAAATTCATAAAAAAAAGCAAAAACAGATTTATTCAGAACCTCGTTATTCCACAATCATTTCAGAATCTTCAATTGAATATGCTTAACAAAAAATTCGCAAAAACAACAATCGATTCACGAGAATCCAAATAATCGCAAGGAGCAACATTGTCGCGCATCGACGTATACAAAAACCGCACAGAAGAGCCCGCAAGCCGAAATTCCCAAAGTCAGGATTTAACTCGGCCTCTGCTCGGGAGCAAAAAGTAAATGACGCAAGAGCAGACCGCTCGCGCGCCCATCGAAATATAATAAAGCAATGCAAATGCAAGCCGCGACGGGTATGGTAGCTCGTGCGTGCGATCAATAATTCATCGACGAGCCTCCCCCCCTTGCCGAGCCAGTCCATCCGTCGCTTTAGCCGTTGGTACTTTGATCTCGTTCCGAGTTCGTGAATCTCGTTTTCCCGGATCGCTCGACAACGGCTTTACTCTCCTCTCCGAGCGTATTCTTTCGTTCGTTATCCAGGGTGTACGCGGATAGCTCTCTTTCTCTACCGCTTCTTGCGCCGGCAGGTGCGGCTCGCGCTTCTTGCCGTTCGCGCTGCCGAGCGTGTTATACGAGGAGACTGGGCTTTGGTTAGCGCGGGCCCCTTTTTGTTCTCCATCCCTCTCTCTCTCAGCACCGAGTGCGTACATAACGCCGCCGCGCCGGCCTTAACGACGCGCGCGAGACCGAGCCGCTAAAGCGAGACCTGACGCTATTAGCGCCCGACGCTCTCTCGACTCTAGCGCGCTTTTTCTCTCCCTCCCGCCGTTCGTGGCTTTTTGCCGAAGGAGAGCCGTGGCGAGTAGCGAACGTATAGCTTTTTTCTCGTCGTTGCAGCCGCGCGTCATATAAATAGTTTAACGAGCGGCGAATTCCACTCTGCCCCTCCCTTTTTTTTCCCCCTATCGCCAAGAGGTTAATTAAGCCGGTCGCTCGCGTATATCTACTGCCGCGGAGAAGACGGATTTGTAATGTTGCGAATTATAGCGTGATAATTAAACGTTTGAAAATTTTGACGAGGCCTCTCGGTGTGACGATTGCCAGGCGAATCACGCCTGCGATTTTTAATTGCGCAATTTTGAATGGTTAGTTTATGGGCTTACGTGGGTGGTTTAGTAATTTTGCAATTTCGTAACGAGCGGTAAAGTGTTGAGAAAAGAGTAGGTTTCGAATCAAGCGTATCCCGAGTTGCAGAACTACCGAAAAGTGAAACGACGGTTGCGGTTGGATTTGGCATGGCTCCTTCAAAATGCCCATCAATTTGCGAAAGATTAAAACCTACCGGCTACCAGTAGTGCCCCCTGGTCCAAAATGACCGAGGCAAAACGAAACAATTATCATACTCGAATATTGCATTGAGCAGAGTCGATGCCCAGCGGTAAGAGACAAAATGTAAAAAAGGCTTGTGAGCAGCCGAAGGAGGTGAATATAATTACCGCGTCGATTTCGGCTCGCGATTGGCGGGCCGTTTGTGAGTGCATAATACACACAGAGACAGCAGCGCCAGCAGCGTTTATCACTCTCATCCTCGCGATGAATAAGCCACGGCTGCAAAATGCCGGCTACGCCGCCGCAAGAGCCTGCCTCCCACAATTACCCCCCTTCTTTACCTCGGCGCGCAGCCAGAGGGGGAGAGTGACGCCGCGGCAGCGTTCACTACTCCAGTCGAGGATGAAAAAGACTCGGCCTAACTAAAAGTCCACCTCGCAAATTGCCGGTTATTACGCCGGCGACTCTCGAGCGTTTATCGATGCGCCGATTGCGCTTGTAAGGGAGAGAGAGAGAAAGCTCCGCACTCGCCGCGATTTATCCCGCCCCTCCTTCTCCTTACTCTTCAGGCTACGCTCAACTACACGTAAGAGAGCGAGCGCACTCGAGAGATCGATCCGTAATAGTAAATAAATTATATTGCTCGGAACGATGATTACAGTCGGGGAGGGATCGGCGTACGCGCTATCGAGTTCGGCTTGTCGCTGTTGATTTTTCCACCCATATAAACGAAGAGAAACCCTGAAAAATCGGCGATTGTTCATGCGGAAAACAAGTACCGCGCGAGGCTGTATTCCATCCACAGCAGGGCCCCTCGTGTTTATGCGCCACGCTAGAGGCCGTGTGTTGCACAGCTCGATTATTGCATAATCGGGCAAAGTCGCAACTGCCGATATAAACATCAACCGATCGACAAGCGCCTCTATCGATGTCGTTGCGATAGCAAGAGATAAACTCGCGTACATAGCTCTCGCAGCGCCCGGACTACTCCCAGTCGTCGGGTTTTCTTTTCAACCGTGTCCCCTCCCAACCCGAAGTTTATCAGTTTTAACAGAGCCACGATAGCATCATATTTGCATAACGCCATTGCGAAATCCAGGCCTTGTCATTCGAGTGCCCGCACCTCTCTCGAGTTGAATACGAGCAAGTAGTGAGGGTAAAGGGAGGCGTGGCTTACACGGAGAGCAAGGCTCTGTGGAAATTAAGCTGGCAGTGCTGCCGAACAAAAGTTTATAACGACTGCGCTCTATCTGGCACAGAGACCGGCTGCCTCTCTCCCTCTGTTTCTATATATAAAGCGAAATTAATACGCGAAATTTCAGCGAGGAGAGTCCTCGGCAATAATTTTAAGTGGCCGCTCGCGCGCGCCCTCACGTCATTCTCCCTTTCCACGTAGATAATGAATACAGCGCGCCAACGAGAATTTTATACGACGTGTCTATTTATCTGGCTTCCATCACGTACTCGATATTATCTCGAAAGCTTCGCATTACTGACCCCTCATCCTCCTCCTTCTCGAGCCTCTCCTCCACCCGCGGAGAGAGCTAGCCCTTGCTTGTAGAGGGAGCAAAAGAGGCCATTCGCCCCGATCTTCCGCTCTCCCTCTCTCTCTTTCGATCGAGCCGCAGCAAGTTTCGTTGCAGTCATTTTCTATATACGTCGTGGGGGCCCGCGATGTAAAAAATATGATTGCGGCACTCGAAACTCCCATGGGCATGTCTCGGCCGAGGCTGCGTATATGTACAAGCCCAGAAGAAAGGGCTGAGCAGGAGGAGGGAGGAGCGAGGGGGCGAGCCTGAGGGAAAAGGATAAAGACACTACCTGCCAAGCGGTCGGCTGGACGCGGAGGAGATCGAGTGAGAGAGAGCGCTGGAAGGGCCGAGTAAGAGCGAGCAAAGAGAGACGGAGAGGAGCGACGTCGACGACGAAGACGACGAGGAGAAGAGATGCAGAGGGGGTTGCTCGATCGCTGCAACCGAGCGAGTGAGACGCCGCCGCCACGGGCAGGAGGATGGAGGCGGCAGGAGGGAAGTGCGGAAGGGAAGAGAGCGAGAGGAGTGGGCAGGAGAAGAAATGGTTGGACGCCGCGGCCAGGTGAGCAGCCGGGGGGAGGCAGGGGAGGGATATCAAGAGCGGACCTCCCAAGTCGCGCGCTGGGATGGCGGAACATCATCTTCGGCCGCGTCATCGGTGAGCCAGCCGCCACAGAGCCTGCTCCTCTCTCTCTCTCTTTCTCTCCGCAGCCGCTTCTCTCGTGAGGGAGAGCACATTAAACTTTCGGGTTCTCAACGCGACAATCCCCTGCGCTTCAGCGATGCCGTCGTCTCTTTGGCCTCTCCTCGGCTCCTCTTCTTCACTGATGAATTGCAAAAGGACGCCAGCTGCACTGGCAATCTGCTCCGCTCTAATTCTACTCTCATTGAGCGGCCCTGGCGCTCGGCAAAAACAAGCCGAATCCGCTTGGGGACTACTCCAACCGCGCTTGTTTACCGATCATGCAGCCGAGCTGGACGAGAAGGGCTGCTGGGTGGAAGAGAAATGGAAGCGAGAGATGGATGATTGAAAACGAAATTGCGAACGTGCGCGCTGTACGTGAGGATGCACACTTTCGGATGATGGTAGGCGTAAATAGAGAATCTGTATATAAACACACGATGGAAATGTTGTGTTTACATAACAATTATTAAACAATTTTTCGTCATATTTCGATAAACTCGAATTACTCAAAAAATTTGAAATCACTTTATGATGGATTTCCAAACGACGTTACAGCTCAATCCAAAAGTTTTATAGACCTCGATGTTTGATAAAGCAACAAAATACATTTTGTTAAAAACCCGCCGAGGCTTTTTCGGCGAGTCGGCGTGCGTCTATATCGTCGCGTAACGACGAGAAAAGCGAGCACGAAATAACTTTCTTTTGCTATCGCTTCAATCTCTTATCTAAAATGACTCCCAAGCTCTCTCTCTCCCTTTTCTCTGCGTCTCGCTCTTTTCCCCGGAGGGCCAGAAAAAAGCGCTGAGCTATTACGGCATTATTCTTCCACGGCCGTGCGGCTCTGTGTGCTCCATATAAAAAATAAAAAAAAAAGCAGAGAGGCGAGGTAGACAGAGAGAGAGAAAAAGAAGAGATTTCTAATATTTCGCGGTGACGGCGGTACACGTCGCCGATGGCGAAAGACCGATAGCGAAATCTCTCGAATAAAGTCACGTGTAAGTTGCAAACAGTAGCATACTACAGCGCGAGAGAGGCGGCGGCAAGGGGGGGGGAGTAGACAGGGCATTCGAGTCACGTCGTCTAATAAAGCTGCGCGACGCGAGAGTAATTTGTTCCTTTGTGCGAGTCGAGGCGCGAGAATAGGGCGAGAGAGAGAAAAGGGCGGCGGAGGAGGCTTTTCTGCGCCTATAAGACGACTATAAGGCCTGTGCTTAGCTGCCTCGGCGATGGATGATATTGGCCCAACGGATATTAATTTCGGCGAGAAAATGTGTAGGAGGTGATGCTATGGCAAGGGAAGAATATTCGGCGGCTTGAGCGGGATTTCGATCCCATTCCCGGCGTGTGCGTGCGAGGGAAAGATAAGGCGCTAGTGGCGGTGCGCGCAACCCCTCTTCTGGGTAATCGATGGCAGCCGGTTACATAACGCCCCCCGCGCCATCATGGGCAAACACTCCGGCTCGCTGTACAACGATGCTTTCGCTCTCCGTACGTACACGGAGCTGGATCTACGTTTTCACTCCACTTGGATTATGTACCAATAAGCGCGGCGGGACTAATTAAGTTTAAACTCAACTGCCTTTTAATCAGCTCGCTATTTCAGCGCCGAGAGATTTTTCCGAACTACCCGTTGAACTGCTCGAGAGCGACGTAAGAGAGCACTCGGTACACACCGCTAAACGTTTATCGCTGGAACGCTATACGCAGCGAGTAAAAAAGGCCGGCGCGCCAGTAAATTTCAAAGTCTTGACTTTATATCGCTGAATTAACAGGATTTTAATTTTAACGCGCACGGCTCTACGACGAGCCTACACACACGCGGACGGACACGAGAGAGCGGGCGTATACCAGCTCGTAAACGCAATTCACGCGGCGTCCGCGTAAAACGAATATTAGTATACAGCTTTATAAATCGCTCTCAGGGCTTTATAATAGCAAATCATTTTTACGCGGGGCTTTCCTCACCCGCGCGGAGACGATGAAAAAAAAAACAACCTATAAAAATATAACGTATAAAATTAAAGCTTGGCGATTTACGTTTGTATTTTTTCATTGTCAAACGCCCGGGAATGAGTTTTATACGAATCTTGGCGGGATAACGCGCGCTCCGGATAAAAAGCTATAAACCCGAGTGTGGCTTGCAGGGAAAGGGGGTGAGGAGGGGGGTTTAGCGACGGCTGCTGATGTACGTGCAATTTACACGCGTGCGAGAGAGGAGAGAGTCGGGTAAGCGGGAGAAAGGGTGAGGGGGTCGGCGAGCGCAGCAAATTAACGGCGGATTATTGATGGCCTAGGAACAGATTAATTTGGTTACGGAATTGCAATCGCGGGAGCAGCGCACAGCAGTGGCGTCGCTGGTATATACCATCGGCAGCGGCGGCGGTGGCGGCGGGTGTATATAGGCGGCGCGCGCGAATAGACAGCCGATGACAAAAGAGCTGAGTGGGCGCACAACAGAGCGGCCATTAGGCCGGCGATCCTCGAGTGCATCGCCAACCGAGCGTTGGAGGGGGGCGGAGCGCATATGGCACGCCGATATGAAAGTACATTGCCGCGAACTCGATACTCGAGCCCCGGCTGCATCCCTCCCTGCCGCCTCTCTAGCTCTGCTCTGCAGTTCGAGGCCGCTTTGTATTAGAGGATAGTGCGTGTGCGTCGACGAGCCAGGCTTTACGACTTTTTGCCGGCGAAATTGGCAAAGCCTGAGCTACAACGCGCGTGTACAAGTACGTTCGGCAGAGGTGTGGGCCTTTCGACAGCGTGGAATAACGGCCGAGGGGGGAAGAGCAAAGAAAGCGGCAGCCGGCCGGTGTCTCCTTCGCGGGTATGAAGAAGATAGCTGCCGGGATTGTCTTTCTCTCTTTGGCGGGATGAGGGATGCGAGCCCACTGGGGGCCCCCAACGGATAGGCCGCGCTTCGGACTATGGCGGCCAACATCTGTCGCGATCACATTGAAGCCATGACTAGGCATTGGACGATTGCAATAGGCGATGTTGGAAAAGTCCGAGGGGGAGCAAGGACTACTGGCTGTGGGGGATAGAAAAGCCGGGTTTCCGTGAAAAGTTCCCTCGGACGAGGAGGCGCACACGCGGGCTCGCTCGATGTAATTAGGCACGGGCGCACGCGTGCTCTCATCCCCGGAATACAGGCTGAGTTATGGCTGCGGAGAAAATCGCACGCGGCCGAGGGGAGGCAGGGCCTAACACGCCGGGAAAAAATTTAATTTGTCCGGAGCGAGCTGCTCTTTCTGCGCTTTCCTGGCACACACGATCTGGAAAATGGCCGATGTAGCCTTTTGCTCTCTCTCCCTCGCTCGTGTTGCTTCGATTAGTAGCGGAACTAATTTTCCCGTACATTAAGTAATTAAGCTGGAATCAACTGTCTCTCGGTATTTACGAAGCTCCATTGACGCCGGCGCTATATCTCACGTTAAAGCCTCCCGTGTTTTTCAAGAGGGTGAAACCGAGAAAACTTTGCTGATCTCTCACGACGTGTACGTTTGGCTCTTAATGGCTTATTAAATAAATACACTCCGCGTCTGGGGAACAAAAGTTTCGAGGTTCCTATCTCTAATCATCATCAAAGTATCACTCGTTTGCAGCGTATCTGCCGGTGCACATCGAATCTTCCCAGCCTCTTACCCTCAGTTGACTCGGTGTTCCATATGCGCCAGGAAATCGGGTAGAAAGCGGATTTTTGAAATATCTCCAAGCTCGAGAGAGCAAACAAAACCCGTCCGTTGCATAATGCATATACAGAAGAGAGAGAGAGTTCTCGTGGCGTGTCCATGGGACTCATGCACCACGGCGAAAGAGCTTGGCGGGCCATCAAGCCTCCTTTTTACCTCTGCCGCGACTAAAGCCGATCAAAAGTTTCCCGCACTATTTGGCGCGAGTCAATAACTATAATTTAACCGGGGCCCCGCGCTCTATCTGCAATTTAAACGAGCCCGTGGCGATGTAAGAGCGGGAGGGTGGTGCTGGTGGCCGCTTGGGCTCTGCATGTACGACTTTCCGGTCTCTCTTCATAAATTCCAGGGCCCCGGGGTCCGTGTTCGCGAAAACGCGGCCGGGGCGACACAATGGCGGCCCGGCTCAGCCCTCCCCCTCCCGCCTTCCCATAAAATCTTTATTCCGCGGCGGTGGTGGCGGGGGCTCTACCCTGGCGATTCACACGGGGCTCGCATATAAATACACACCGGCGGGCATACAGCGTGGGGCTGTGTGCAGCGCCAGCAGCTTTTCCTCGATTTTCCCGCTGCCTGCCGCCGCCATCGCCGCGGCTTTTCGGCGCTAGCTCTCGCGCGTGACAGATATAGATGCTTATCTCTCGACGAATATATTATCCAGCCCGGCATAAGCGGAGAGTCGCGCTTGAGAGAGAGGGAAGGGGGGCATCAGCAAGGGGATACATGCAAAGCGCGGGCTAGCCCATAAATATTGATGATCTTTGCCGTGGCGTGCGAGCGCGACCGACGCTCGTGACCGTCTAATCTATGCCGCGGCGTGATTCCGCGGATCTCTCTCTCTCTCTCTCTCTCTCTCACCCCGCTCACCCTCTCTTTCTGAGCTAGAGCTTGACTCCATCTAGATATCCACTCGCGGCTGACGTCGATATTAATGTCTTTATTAGAGCTATCCCTCTCTCTTTCCGCCTGTATCCGAGTCGCTGAAAGGCCCCATGAGTAACGCCGCGGGCAACGCGTGTGCAACCTTTCCAAATCAATTTTTTCACCTCCACTCTGCCCCGAGAGCTCTCCTTCTCCATCGCTCTATCCTGAGCTATGCCTGTGCAGTCGGCATTTTACGACCATCTCCCATCTAATATACAATATTTCTCAGCGGCTAGTTGTAATTCAGCGACTATGTGTACCGGTACACTGCGCCCCCATAGCTCCGAGCGAGTTATATATACATCCAGAGGATAAGTGTCGGTAAAAATCATTGCGCCTCCTCGGCGTAGGCGCTTTTGCGAATTATTTTACGCTATTTACACGTGTGTCCGTTTATCTTTCCTTCCTGCCCCCGGATCTTTAAGACTTTTTCATTAGCACATTCGAAAGTTCATTAAATATTTATACTGCGCCGAGCAAACCTGTTTCTGTAAGCGTATTCAAGTACCCATCTTTCTCTCCCTTTCTCTCACCGAGAGAGACAATAAGTAAAAAAGAACTCACACGTTTAATTTACCGATGAGTCTGTGTGTATGTATGTGTTGAGAGTATATTTATATTATACATAAAACAAAAGCGAATCAACGGCAATGACGAGCAACGCCCGGCTGGAATAAAATATCGCGGCGCAGAGAGAGCATATGCGCGCTGATAGTGGTAGTATGGTAGTTGTAGTAGTAAGTAGTAAGGTCTCGTGGGAGGGAGGGCCTGCTGGAGCGCTGGTTGGTCGCAGGCTCGTTGCACGATCTCTCGCGAGTCTTCTTTCTCTCTCGCTCATTCCGAGCCTGCCTCGGCTGTATTCTCTCTTTCTCGCTCTCACGACGCGACTCCTCCGCGGGTGGTGGGTGGAGAAAATTCACAGTCCGACTGGGCATTCGTTCGAGCGCTAAGAGAGGGAGAAAGCCGACACACGGTGGAAAGGGGGCGAGAGAGAGGGCAGCGATCCTCGGCGAATCGGCTTGGCTTATCTCGGGCCGCCTCGGCGCCGATTGAAACTAAGCGCGCCAATTGAGAATTATCGCGGCCTCGTATCGGCTTTTCCGCCCCTCTCCCCGGCCCATAACGCCCGACCAAAGCCTTCTCGCATCGATCGACCTTGGTCCCGGCATTTTCCATCTCGTTCTCTCTCTTTTTCAGTTTTGAGGAAGAGCTGACACACAAGGGGCGCAACAGAGAGGGAGCGTGGGAGAGAAACGCGATCGCGCGAAGGGAGAAACCGGATTCGCGGCATTTCGGCGGCGCACACTGTGACCCCGATAACGGCCCTCTACTCTCCCGGCTTCTCGTGTACACTCTGATAAATCGCGAGTTAAAGCCGTGGAATGGTACGGTGAAGAGAGACGGGGGAGGGGCAAAAGGGGGGGGGAGGGTGGGGCTGCTGCAGCGACGTAATGAAAGGTGCAAATGAACTTTCGTACCGTAAATCCACAAATTAAAGCAGATGCAAATGAAAACGCCTGAATCACCGCTGTCTCGCGGAGAACCCCGCGCCTCCTCTATACCCCCACCAAGCGCACGTGCCCGTTTATATGGCGCTCGCTTTCTCTCTCTAGCGGCGGAGATATATTAACGGGGCGCGGGTTGTAAATCGTCGAGTCGCGCGACTGAAATTACGCATCTTCGCGTAGACACGCGCGGATAGCGGTTATTCGCATGCTAAACGCTCCAGCGGCGCACGCGCTTCGCCTCTGCACTTTTGCGATTAATACTTTCGTGCGGGATCCTCTCTCTCCGAGCGTGAACCGACTGTTAATAGCCTTGTAATCTTTTTGAAATTTTGAGATGAAAGCTTGAGTATAATAAGGAGAATTACTGGATAAATTTTCAAAATATCGCGATCGATAACCGTTGAAGGTGTAATAGCTTTACTCTATTTAGCTTCATTAAAAATTTACAGGTTTCTGAGTTTATTCATTTTGCAGACTTACAACGGCAGTTGATGTTTGGAATACGTAGGAGGAAGTGCCGAGTGACGTCTATCAAGGTGGTTAAATCTCTATTTGGAGATTAATACATTCCTCATGCTCGGGAGAATTAATAAGCGGGAATTTCGCGGAAGGCCATATCGGCAAAGCCGTTTGCGTCTCTCTCTACTCTCGAGGCATTCACTCGCGTGGCACGAGATAAAAGCCGACGAGCTGCGCGAAAAAAGAGCAGCGCCTTTAGCCCGTGACGCTGGCTGTTCCCCGCGGCAGCAGGAGCAGCAACAGCAGCCTCTTAATTGGTATGACTCGCTTGATTCTATCGTCCCGAAAATATACGACGGGACACGTCAGGTGTTCCTCGCGCGTACGCGATTCGCGTGGATGATAAAGTTGCACACTCGACCAACACACAGAGAGAGACCCCGCCTCCACCTTCTCCTTACAAGAGGCGCGTGCGTGGCTCGAGGGCTTATCGCCCGCTATTTTCCTCCTTGGCAAGCTGCACGGGCTTGGAGAGCAGAAGAAATCGAAATTCTCGGAACACACAGCCGCAGAGGCTGGGTGTGTAGGCCTCTGCGTTGCATAAGAGATGCCAACTGGCCGCGAGAGACAGATACGAAAGATGGGAAAATTAGGAGGCCGCGGCTGCTGGCGGAGGCCGAGGGAAGCGAGAAAGAGTCGAGGGGGTATGAAGCGGAAAGTCAGACTAGGGCCTGCCGCGGTGGTGAGAATCGGGGGGCGGGGGGCAGGGGGAGGGTAAAAAGTTGGCGCGAGTGCAGGCAGTAGTAGAGCGGAGCGCCAGCAACCGCCAAGCCTTTAAGCCGCGGCGGGAAGTTTCCCGCTGATCCTCGACGCTTTGGCGCGGCCGCTTCAGCGCCAACGCCAGCGCGCACTCAACCTCCCCGGGACGTGGGAGTAGGAGGTGGGCCTGCAGCTAGAGGGGGGGGGAGGCTTAAGCCCCCCGGATTCCGGAGTTACTGCCGGGAGCGCGGCACACACCATGCACCGGCGCCTCCCGAATATATGTGCCCGAGGCAAAGCGGCCCCGCGCCTCTCCCCGCGGCTGCCGGATATGAGCGCGAGGGCTAGCTTTGTGTCCCTGCACCTCCTCCGAGCCATCGGCAAACCCCCCCAGAGCCTCTCCGAAACCTCGAGCGGCTTTCCCTGTGTTGCGGCAAAATGTCAGGCCAGCGGCTAGTCGGGCTTTCGGCTTAATTTAAACGACCTCCCCCAGAGGGTTAATGCACTTTTTAACGCTGCACTTAGTTTTGAGGTGTTAGGCGCTCGGCGTGAAAGGCCGAATTATAAATCGAGAGTGAATGATGGAGGTTTTTTTTTGTTCATTTGGTGTTAGCTTTTTGCTGACTGCGCGACGATCGACGATTTGCTATTTGATCGATACACGCGGCGGGCAGGGAAAAATTGAATTTTTGCGCCGATGTATAAATACGTAAAGCTGGAGAGCGAAGTGCATAGGTAGCAGGGTAAATCATCGGGGAATATTTTATCAGAGCAGCAAGATTGTTTATCGGGACAAACGCGAAATTGGAAGGCATAACTCCGGATTACGGAGCGTGACCAATCGAAAAACGGGGAAAAATTTTCGTTTTATAATTCCGGCGATTCATAAGCTTTTAATACCCCACGGCTGGACAAGCGAAGATTCATCACACGAGTGTATATACCCGGACACCACTAGCACGCCCAAAACGTACAGCAGAAAAAAAAAGAGGAGAAAAAAATTCCAAGCCCTATAAATATGAAAATAAAAAAAATCGCCAGCGGTGGTGGGGTGAGTAAAAGAGAGGGGGGCGCGTATCAAAGCGCGTATTTCAAGCGTGAAATTCGTAGAAATAACCTGCTCTGTCGCGATAGCGTTTTTGCACTTTGTTTCTCTCTTTTTTTCTCCACCAAGCCGGCTGCTAGGCATCGCGTTTCTCGAATGGGAGGAAGGGGGGCAGGTCTGCACTCTCCGGGGTGTGCTGGAGCGCTCTTTGTCCCGTAGAGAAAGAGAGAGGGGGTGTGTGTGCGCGCGAGTAGGCTGCTGCACGCGAGCCGATCTAGCGCGCATCCGTATCGTTTGGCCGATCAGAAGAGGAAGGGGGGGTGGAGGTATCGTCCGCTCTTTTTCTCGCAGGCTGGATGTTTACGAGCGCGCTGCTCGGAGTAGTTAAATCGCCGGTAACAAACGCGCGCGGGGCCGATCACCTGCGCGCGGAAGCTTCTCTTGGCGACACTTTTTGCAGGGTCTGGCCACGAGATTGTATGGTGTGCTCTTTGGCCCCCGCACAGCCGCTTTTACGGATTATCTTACTCGATTGGCAGTGCGGGAATACACAGCCTCTCCAATTACAAGCTGTACTCTTGTCGATACAGTTAGCTGTGTGCATGGCGAACGATGGGGGACGTGCGTGCAGCCTCTCTCGAGGTCTTTGCCTTCCACGCCGCCCCCCCCTTACTATTGCCGGCATATGTCGGCGAAATTTTTGACGAGCCCGCCCGACCGCCAAGTATGTGCCGGCTTGCGTGCAGGAATGTTTAGTCGATAAAATTCGGGGCTTTTTCTCCGACGCGCCTCGCATAGTCAGCTCTCTCGTTCTCTCTCTCTTGCTCGAGGGTTGCGAATGTTTATGGCGGTGATAAAAGTGGGATTCGAGTGATGATCGACTGCGTGGACTGCGTCAAAGAGATGGACCTTTGTATTACATTTTGTGGTTATATGGCGGCTCGCCTGGGGGTATAGGATTACAATGACAGACTGGCGACTTTTCGACTATTATTCGGAGAAATTCGGGAAATTTATTTTCAGCCAAAGAATGGTCACTGCAGAATGGACATTCATTGGTTTTCTCTCTATCCTTGGAAATATTTGCAAAAAGATCAGTTTTAATAATTTAATTAAAACTCTCTAACACTTGAAGCTGATGACATCCAAAAAAATTGTTTTCTCGAATCTAATGGACGTACATTACTCGAACAAGATCAAAGTAGCACTGTAGCTTGATCGCAAGAGAAATGATAAAAATGAGCGTGTTTCGAAGGCATCCATCGAGGAGTCTTACAGCAAGTGGTGGCGGCCTCGTCGGCCATTAAAGCCTCGGAAATTCCAATTTAATCAACGCAAAGGGAAAAAGAGAGAGAGAGAGAGAGAGAGAGAGAGAGTCGGTCGCGTCGGCGCATTAGGATAGCTCGAGTCGTCGCGTGTCAATTACCGAGATATCGGCGGTAGAGAGAGAGGAACGAACGCTCTACCCTAACGCAAGATTATTCCGAGGTAGAAAGGGGGAGTTGAGGCTTCTCCGTCTGTCTCGTTGAATACTGTTTATCGATATCTCATGAAGGGATCGACGAAGAGAGTCGCGGCTGACTGGCTCTCCTGCCTCGAGGGACACGCGTCGCCTCCTGCACACCGAGCACCTCTTTCCCTCTCTTTTTCCCTCGGCAGATTTAGAAATCAGCCGGACTGCTCTCTCCCTCTCTCTCTCCTCCATCTACTGCTTCTTCTTCAGCGGGCGATTTACGTTTTGCGTAACAATGACAAGATTTACGGACTGAGCGGCGCGGGCTTCTCGCCGTATGGGAGGAAAACGCCGCCGTCATGGCGACGCTCGTAAATACAGCCACGCGAAAGGAGCACTAGAGTGAGAGGGGGGGGGGGGGGTAGGGACGGAAAGACTCGGGCCGCAGATCTTGATAAATTGAGCCGAGAATAACAATGTTGACGGCCGCCCGCAGCCGGACGACCGACTCACGCATGTGCGGAAATCATACACCTTGCGGGGACCGCAGACGACGACTACCCCGGGCGGACGCCCGCGACGCTGATCTACGGACTTTAGTTATGTATGCATATACCTTCAGCATCTATACCTGTATATTTTGTGTACACAGATACGTGTGCGAGTGTGCGTATGTGTGTATAGACGCGTTATCTCCGATCTTTCACGCCGTGAACGAGCGACGATAAAAATATGGATCGGTCGGGGCAACCTGATACACACAGGCTCACACACACTCATGCCGTCAAGCGTCTTTCTGGCCTCTCAAGAAAGAGATCTAGTCTCGTCGTCCACGTATTTTTTGCGAATTTCGCTCATTTTGTTTTTCGTCCGCCAACTTGGTGTATATTGTATTTATAACGACGATTTCGTAATTATATCTTACAGCCAGATTATTATCTGTCGAGTTTATAAATAAACATTAATTGCAGAATTCCTTTGGCTATCCGCACGATAGTTTGTTACTTTTCAAAAAATCTCAAGCTCAGCTGGCGAGTAGGTGTATAAACGTTATAGACTATAAAAGTGCGCGTTGGGGTGGCAATTAAATTTTCAGCGCGTCTATCCGCGATGCGAGAAGGCGCGCGCAATCAATTTTAAATCAAACAATTATCTCCACGGCGAGGACGATAAAGCAGACCCCCCGAGTCTCGAGTACAAGTACCGAGAGGCAGCTGCTGCTGCTGCTGCTACTCTCTTTCTCTCTCTCCTCTTGCCAGCTTCGTTACCTTGAATTCTTGTATCGTTAAAGGCTAGATCGCGCGGAGACGCGCTCACTTTAGATCCGCGCGCAAGCGCTCTCGAAGAATCCGTGCGGCTGCAGGAGCAGCAACAACAACAGCAGCCACGGTACGCCAACTTCTCGCTCTCCCTCTCTTTCTCTGCCATTATCGCGGTCAAACGGGGTCGTTCCAATTACCGGCGGGACTCGTTGTCTTCTTGCTCCCCGTCGTTGTCGGGATTTTACAGAGAGAGAGGGACAGAGCTCGCTTCTCCCTCGAGAGAGAGAGAGACAGAGAGGGTAAGCGAGACGGAGAAAGAGAGGCGGGATGGATAGAGGAGGTGGGACTAACGTGGCTCTCTACCTTCGAGCCCATTTGCTGCTCTCCCGTCTCTCTCTTTCTCGGTGCAGCACGCGATGAGAGGCCGTTTCTTGCACGGCCGAAGAGAGAGAGAAAGAGAGCCGCCGAGGTAGCGAGCCGAGCGACGAGAGAAACACGGATTCGACGATTAAGCCTATCGGGCCATTTTTATCGCTTACACTGAAAGAAATTAGCTAGGAAATTTTACTAAAAAAATAGTAATTTTTACTATTTTTTTTATGAAATGGCGGAAATTGAAATTTAATTGTAGATA